>LPNX010545898.1:5757-67557 GCA_001517045.1 Pseudotsuga menziesii | reverse complement strand
CAAGGTATGAGATGGAACTAGGGTTTGGTGAGCAATTTGCAAGTTAAGAGAGGGAACTAGAAACACATGATCAAAAATACTTGCATGCACCAACTAGGCTTTTATGAACACCAATTTGCATGCTCCAACTAGGGTTCATAAGGTATGAGATGGAACTAAGGTTTAGTGAGCAATTTGCAAGTTAAGAGAGGGAACTAGAAACACATGATCACCAATACTTGCATGCACTAACTAGGCTTTCACGAACACCAATTTTCATGCTCCAACTAGGGTTACCAAGGTATGAGATGGAACTAGGGATTAGTGAGCAATCATGCAAGTTAGGAGAGGGAACTAGAAGCACATGATCACCAATACTTGCATGCACCAACTAGGCTTTCATGAACACCAATTTGCATGCTCCAACTAGGGTTCACAAGGTATGATATGGAACTAGGGTTTGGTGAGAAATTTGCAAGTTAAGAGAGGGACCTAGAAACACATGATCACCAATACTTGCATGCACCAACTAAGCTTTCATGAATAACAATTTGCATGCTCCAACTAGGGTTCACAAGGTATGAGATGGAACTAGAGTTTGGTGAGCAATTTGCAAGTTAAGAGAGGAACTAGAGTTTGGTGAGCAATTTGCAAGTTAAGAGAGGGAACTAGAAACACATGATCACAAATACTTCCATGCACCAACTAGGCTTTCATGAACACCAATTTGCATGCTCCAACTAGGGTTGACAAGGTATGAGATGGAACTAGGGTTTGGTGAGCAATTTTCAAGTTAAGAGAGGGAACTAGAAACACATGATCACAAATACTTCCATGCACCAACTAGGCTTTAATAAACACCAATTTGCATGCTCCAAATAGGGTTACCAAGGTATGAGATGGAACTAGGGTTTAGTGAGCAATTTGAAAGTTAGGAGAGGGAACTAGAAACACATGATCACCAATACTTGCATGCACCAACTAGGCTTTCATGAACACCAATTTGCATGCTCCAACTAGGTTTGACAAGGTATGAGATGGTACTAGGGTTTGGTGAGCAATTTGCAAGTTAAGAGAGGGAACTAGAAACACATGATCACCAATACTTGCATGCACAAACTAGGCTTTCATGAACACCAATTTGCATGCTCCAACTAGGGTTACCAAGGTATGAGATGGAACTAGGGTTTAGTGAAAAATAATGCAAGTTAGGAGAGGGAAATAGAAACACATGATCACCAATACTTGCATGCACCAACTAGGCTTTCATGAACACCAATTTGCATGCTCCAACTAGGGTTGACAAGGTATGAGATGGAACTAGGGTTTGGTAAGCAATTTGCAAGTTAAGAGAGGGAATTAGAAACACATGATCACAAATACTTGCATGCACCAACTAGGCTTTCATGAATACCAATTTGCATGCTCCAAATAGGGTTCACAAGGTATGAGATGGAACTAGGGTTTAGTGATCAATTTGCAAGTTAAGAGAGGGAACTAGAAACACATGATCACCAATACTTGCATGTACTAACTAGGCTTTCATGAACACCAATTTGCATGCGCCAACTAGGGTTACCAAGGTATGAGATGGAACTAAGGTTTAGTGAGCAATCATGCAAATTAGGAGAGGGAACTAGAAACACATGATCACCAATACTTGCATGCACTAACTAGGTTTTAATGAACACCAATTTGCATGCTCCAACTAGGGTTACCAAGGTATGAGATGGAACTAGGGTTTGGTGAGCAATTTGCAAGTTAAGAGAGGGAACTAGAAACACATGATCACCAATAGTTGCATGCACCAACTAGGCTTTCATGAACACCAATTTGCATGCTCCAACTAGGGTTGATAAGGAATGAGATGGAACTAGTGTTTGGTGATCAATTGCAAGTTAAGAGAGGGAACTAGAAACACATGATCACCAATAATTGCGTGCACCAACTAGGCTTTCATGAACACCAATTTGCATGCTCCAACTAGGGTTACCAAGGTATGATATGGAACTAGGGTTTGGTGAGCAATTTGCAAGTTAAGAAAGGGAACTAGAAACACATGATCAAAAATACTTGCATGCACCAACTAGGCTTTCATGAACACCAATTTGCATGCTACAACTAGGGTTACCAAGGTATGATATGGAACTAGGGTTTGGTGAGCAATTTGCAAGTTAAGAGAGGGAACTAGAAACACATGATCACAAATACTTGCATGCACCAACTAGGCTTTCATGAACATCAATTTGCATGCTCCAACTAGGGTTACCAAGGTATTAGGAAGGAACTAGAGTTTGGTGAGCAATTTGCAAGTTAAGAGAGGGAACTAGAAACACATGATCACCAATAGTTGCATGCACGAACTAGGCTTTCATGAACACCAATTTTCATGCTCCAACTAGGGTTGACAAGGTATGAGATGGAACTAGGGTTTGGTGAGCAATTTGCAAATTAAGAGAGGGAACTAGAAACACATGATCACCAATACTTGCATGCACCAACTAGGATTTCATGAACACCAATTTGCATGCTCCAACTAGGGTTACCAAGGTATGATATGGAACTAGGGTTTGGTGAGAAATTTGCAAATTAGGAGAGGGAACTAGAAACACATGATCACCAATACTTGCATGCACCAAGTAGGATTTCATGAACACCAATTTGCATGCTCCAACTAGGGTTACCAAGGTATGAGATGGAACTAGGGTTTAGTGATCAATCATACAAGTTAGGAGAGGGAACTAGAAACACATGATCACCAATACTTGCATGCACCAACTAGGCTTTCATGAACAACAATTTGCATGCTCCAACTAGGGTTGACAAGGTATGAGATTGAACTAGGGTTTGATGAGCAATTTGCAAGTTAAGAGAGGGAACTAGAAACACATGATCACAAATACTTGCATGCACCAACTAGGCTTTCATGAACACCAATTTGCATGCTCCAACTAGGGTTCACAAGGTAGGAGATGGAACTAGGGTTTAGTGAGCAACTTGCAAGTTAAGAGAGGGAACTAGAAACACATGATCACCAATACTTGCATGCACTAACTAGGCTTTCATGAACACCAATTTGCATGCTCCAACTAGGGTTACCAAGGTATGAGATGGAACTAGGGTTTATTGAGCAATCATGCAAGTTAGGAGAGTGAACTAGAAACACATGATCACCAATACTTGCATGCACCAACTAGGCTTTCATGAACACCAATTTGCATGCTCCAACTAGGGTTGACAAGGTTTGAGATGGAACTAGGGTTTGGTGAGGAATTTTCAAGTTAAGAGAGGGAACTAAAAACACATGATCACCAATACTTGCATGCACCAACTAAGATTTCATGAACATCAATTTGCATGCTTCAACTAGGGTTGACAAGGTATGAGATGGAACTAGGGTTTGGTGAGCAATTTGCAAGTTAAGAGAGGGAATTAGAAACACATGATCATGAATACTTGCATGCACCAACTAGGCTTTCATGAACACCAATTCACATGCTACAACTAGGGTTACCATGGTATGAGATGGAACTAGGGTTTGGTGAACAATTTGCAAGTTAAGAGAGGGAACTAGAAACACAAGATCTCAAATACTTGCATGCACCAAATAGGCTTTCATGAACACCAATTTACATGCTCCAACTAGGGTTACCAAGATATGAGATGGAACTAGGGTTTGGTGAGCAATTTGCAAGTTAAGAGAGGGAATTAGAAACACATGATCACTAATACTTGCATGCACCAACTAGGCTTTCATGAATACTAATTTGCATGCTCCAAGTAGGGTTGACAAGGTATGAGATGGAACTAGGGTTTGGTGAGCAATTTGCAAGTTAAGAGAGGGAACTAGAAACACATGATCACCAATACTTGCATGCACCAACTAGGCTTTCATGAACACCAATTTGCATGCTCCAACTAGGGTTACCAAGGTATGAGATGGAACTAGGGTTTAGTGAGCAATCATGCAAGTTAGGAGAGGGAACTAGAAACACATGATCACCAATACTTGCATGCACCAACTAGGCTTTCATGAACACCAATTTTCATGCTCCAGCTAGGGTTGAAAAGTTTATGAGATGGAACTAGGGTTTGGTGAGCAATTTGCAAGTTAAGAGAGGGAACTAGAAACACATGATCAAAAATACTTGCATGCACCAACTAGGCTTTCATGAACACCAATTTGCATGTTCCAACTAGGGTTCACAAGATATGAGATGGAACTAGGGTTTAGTGAGTAATTTGCAAGTTAATAGAGGGAACTAAAAACACATGATCACCAATACATGTATGCACTAAATAGGATTTCATGAACAGCAATTCGCATGCTCCAACTAGGGTTGACAAAGTATGAGATGGAACTAGGGTTTAGTGAGGAATTTGTAAGTTAGGAGAGGGAACTAGAAACACATGATCACCAATACTTGCATGCACCAACTAGGATTTCATGAACACCAAGTTGCATGCTCCAAATAGGGTTGACACATTAGAGGAAATTTCAACTCAAAATGGGCCTTTTAACTTTAACTCAAATTCCATGTCATAATGTGTTAGCCAATGAAATTGCTTTAAATTTGAAATACCGTATAGGTCTGTTGAGGCTTGGAAATTCATAGGAAACAAAAGCAAGGGATTCTCCCCAGTCAACGTTCCCAACTAGCCCATGACTGTTTGGTGTAGGGAATCCGTTCGGCTTGCGGTCTGGCTACCGTAGGTCAAGTGACAAAAATGAGGGGTTTTACCCGTTGCGGCCCGGTCCACCGTGTATATTTTTGTATTTTTTGACTTTTAGTATGATATGCAAGTGACTATTTAACATGGAGATTGATATAGAATGCAAGGAGTATTCACAAGGAGTATTCGCATTGTCTTTAATTATCAGATCCATGTATTTTGTTGTTGTTGGTATGTTCTCAGGTTTAGGAGTACCCTTTTCTGTATCAAACAACGAGACACAATCCCATAAAAACATGGTATCATTTTATTGTCTCTCTATGGTCTGAATACGCTTTTTCTCTTCATCATTGTCCTCAGTCAATTTAGAGTCCAAAAGCTGATTCATTACCAATGTCATCGAATTTAACCATTGAGGACAATTCTATTCAGAATGGGGTTGTTGGTGAAAAGTGCAGAAATTGTCCATCCCTACCTCTGTCAGATTCATTGATGCTGAATTATGTGGAGGGGTTTTGAATTGGTTGTTATCCTCCTTTTCTTTGTAGTAGGGCTTATAATATTTTTGAGCTTCCTTTTCTTTCTCTAGATCTATTATTCTGTTGGAGATTTTTTGCATCATTTTTAACATTCCCTCAAAATCATGTGATTGCTCGTATTTAGGTTTAGACAGCAATACGGCTCTTTTCCCGGCAGTTTTTTCTCCAGATTGCTCGGGATAATATTCTATACTTTCCTTTTTAGCCTCTACTCTTTCTACCTCTTCATAAGTCTCAAGTAGCGTACACTTAACTTGAGCTTTTGTGAACATAACCAAGTGAGGGCCTAAAGCTGAGGTATAATACTCAATCAGAACTTTATCAGAAGGCTTATCAGTTGTAGAGAAGTTCTTGAGGTAAGCTGAAAACCTTTGAGTGAAATGATGTACCTTCTCATTCCTTTCTTTTTTCAAAGCGCCCATACCTTTCATTAGTGATGCATGCATCTTTTGGGATGCATATTTACTTCTGAAAATCCTTTCAAAGGTATCCCAATAGGGAATAGAGTTTGCAGGAAAACCAAAGTACCAGGATCCCACCCCTCCTTTAAGGGTATGCGGGAACAATCTACAGACAAAATCCTTGTATTCCCCAGCCCTTAATCCTTCTATTTCCAAATAGAAACTTTGCAAGTGGCCATCTACGACAACCTTCTCATTAGGATCAAACTTAGGCAGTAACTTCTCAAAATCTTGAGGTAGGTTATGCAACGGAGGTGTTAGGTTCAAGGGTGATTTGGCTTTCTAAGCCGGCGGTGGGTTGGGCTAATTTACATTTATACCTACCATGAGTGAAAATTGAGGAGGTGAAAGAACAGGAGTCTGAGTAGGAGAACTGTAAGGTGTACCCGGGCTTACTTGCTTCAAAGGTTGAACCACTTCCTGTAAGGTTGTTCCTACAAGTTCTTCCAAATCCCAAACAACACTGAGTCTTCCAATATAGGGCAGTCTTTTCTTTTATATTTTCTTAAGTATTTGGGTCAGGATACAAAATGCTTTCAAAAATATCACTGGTGGAGTAATCTCGGGAAAATGGGTTTCCTCGGCCAGCCATGCACTGGCGGGCGCTCCTTCTAGCGTCAGTTACTGTTGAGGCCTGGAAATTCGCAAGCAACAACAACAAGGGATTCTCCCCAGTCAACGTTCCCAACTAGCCTGTGACTGTTTGGTGTATGGAATCCGTCCGGTTTGCGGTCCGGCTACCATAGGTCAAGTGACAAAAATGAGGGGTTTTACCGGTTGCGGCCCGGTCCACCGTGTATATTTTTGTATTTTTTGACTTTTAGTATGATATGCAAGTGCCTATTTAACATGCAGATTGATAGAGAATGCAAGGAGTATTCACAATGTGATGTGCAGGTTCTTACCTCTCGTCTTAGGCTCTCATGCATCTAAATCGCATACAGCAAAAAATTAAATCTAACTACCTACCTATCCCCGGGAAGCGAGATGGTCACTTATTAATGAGTAATGTATCTTGTGCATGCATTATAAATAGAACTTATAGATAGCTGACATTTCTTCTGAAACACATGAACAATTAAAGATATTTAAACAATCAGATAGCCAATTGCTTATGAACAACATTCATTACTCATGGTGGTAACTTTCATAAACTGAACCAGAAATCATTCAGACAAGAACGTAGGTCCTAGGAGTTAGAATGATCTCATATTTAATGGACACAAAGCTGAAAACGAAATAGTTCCTCTTCAACAAATCCATAGCATAACATTTGAACATCCCACCAAGCTTTCTCCAACAGGAAAACTGTAATTCTCTATTGCAAAAGGAAAATAGTTCTTCTTACAATATGTCTTCACTCATCTAACTACGAAAAAGTCCCCCCCTCATCTAAATAATCTATATTTATACAAAAGAACAAGACTGTTGGGCTGCCCACGAACGACTCTTGGGCTTCCCCAACTCTTCACCTCCCAAAATTTATTTTCATCGAGTGTTTATAAAATTTACAAAATACTACAAAAGTGAACAAATGTTCATGATGAGGGCCCCACTTGATTATTCAAAAATTTCTTCAATGCTAAAGCCTCTGAAGCAATACTTTCAAATTCAGAAGGTTCCAAGAATTGAATATTTATTTCAAATTTTGCAGCCTGGTTTCTGATGACTTCTATCCTGGCTGCGCTCAGGCGAAGCTGGTCTTCTAACAGCTGCACACTAATCGTGAAATGGTCTACCTCGTTCCTTAGGTTCTGTTCATCTAAAGCCTTAATGTGTTGTATCCTTTTTTCATCTTCGCGATACCTTCTTTGCAAAGTTTCCAAAAACAGGCTGTGGTCTGGAAAAGCATCCATTCTTTGCTCAGCCTCTACCTAGCATCGATTATAAGTAATCAGAAGCCTCTTAAAGAATTCTGCACACGAACCTCTTGTCTTTTTAACATCCTTCTTGAACTGTTCGATCGTGTTGATGGCAAACTCCAACAAATCGTAGTCCTACTTGAGAGCTTGTTGATCTCTTGAGGGTAACTCTGCAGGAGTTTCTTCATTAGCTTCTAACCTTGCCATCCTTCCTGTCAGGACTTCTAGGATGTCCTGAGATCTGTCAATAAAATAATAAGAGGTTTCCAAAATCTCTTCTAGTCGATTATCCACTGCAATACCTTACACCGCTCTTCCTCAATGGCCATATGTAGCTGGTGCATTCTACTTCTCTGTGCCAGGAAATGCTCCTTGAAAGGCTAAAGACTAACCTGTTGTTCCCTGGATTATTCTAAAGCTGTTTTCAGCAAGGTGATATGCTCTTTAAGTTCTGCCTTCTGCACTTGAGATTGCCTTTCACCTTCCTCCAAGGTAGCCTTCTATAGCTCCAAATCCCCTATCCTACCTAGCAGCTGCTCCTTTTCTGCCGTCAACTCTTGGTATTCCTGCTGCACTTTCTCCAGACATTCTTGGGTGGTCTCCATAGATCTCGTCTCTATCTGGAGAACCTAAAGTTCATCTTTTGAAGACTTGATTTCCTCTTGCATGCCTTCAAACTTTCTTTTTAACTGATTATTTTCTTCCCTTTCCTTTCTCAAGGTATCTTTGAGATGAGAAGAAGACTTCTTTGACTGCTTAAGATCTGTCATTATTTTGTCTACATTGTCCTCGGAAGCATGGATCAGTGCAGCTGTCGCTCTGATAGTGAACCTGGGGTCTCCTTCTGTCCCGTATACAATAGTCGTATCATTTATCTTCTTGCCAGATAGCCCCCCGATTTCAACCTTCCTCTTGGTCCTCTTTATTATCCTCTTCTTTTATTTATCATAAAAGATAGTATTAAAATCTGGTACTTCCTCCCCCTTTTTCTGTTCAAGTGGGATTAATCTAAGGGTGGGGACCATGGCCTATCCTGGTGTGCTGGCAGCAGGTGCTTCAGGATCTTGAATGTTAGGGTTTTCCAAATCCTGAGCCTGACTATCTGCTGCATCAGAGGTTGATTGCTCTGTCACTGCTTGTGTCAGCTTTATCTTCTCTGCTTCCTGCTTCTTCATCTATCTTCCTTTTTCTTTCTTCTTCTTTGCTTTTGGCAGCTTCTTCTATCTTTCTGGTTGCCTCCTGTGTAGCTCTTCTATTTTCCTCCTCCTCTCCTTTTAGCTAGCCTTCGGCCTCTTAGGCTAGCCTCCTAGCCTCCTCATTTCTCTTCCTGGTTTCCTCTTCCTCGGCCTTTGCCTGCTTTTCCTATCCCTTTCCACCTTTGGGGTTGATTTTCTTTTTAAACCTTCTTCTTAAGGCCGTCATGTTCTATGCACTGCAGAAAATGGACTCCTCTCTGTCCCAGTGGCTAGTGTATTCAAAATGCACATTCGCCTCTTTGCAGTGCTCTGCCACCTTATTCCGGGAGTCATTCCTCTGGAAACGCATTTCCCCAAAATGGAATTTCTCCAACTCCTCTACAAATTCATCGGCCTTCTTTACCCTGGTAAACTTGTAACTTCCCATTCTGAAGGAGGGTATGCTGCTTTCTTATGTTCAAATAGAAAACTCCCTATGCCATCTAGAAATACTTGTCTAACTGCCTCTTTATGGACTACATAGTCTGTGGCATACTTAGGCAGTAGTGAGGGAGCTCTAGAGCATTCAAACATTCTGAAATATAGTCCATATTCAGTCAAATAATAGTCTGCATACTCTTCAATCACCTGCAATGCCTCCTCCGACATGCAGTCGCATTCTTTCAGAAAAATCAGGGTGTACAATGGCATAATGAAATGCTCACACGCTTCCCTATAGTGACTGTGGTATTTGTGGGCCCACAGTGGCTTGTATGCTGAGTAAACTAGTGTTCTTTCCCAGTCCTAGATGCACCTTAGGTTGGGGAAGGGTTGATTGCATAGTATGCAATCAATCAGTATGGAGCTCATGTAGAATTCTGATCTCTTTTGGGACACCCCTCCTAAGGCTGATGCCATGCAGGCCGAGAGGCTATTGGACACAATGTTGGCCAAGTTGAAAATGGTCCCCTATGTTGCAACATAGAAAATTATCGGCACCCATTCCAATTTGAATCTTTTACCGTGGGCTCTCCCGAAAATCCTATTCAGCATCAAGGCGATGAACCTGTAAGGGGTTCTTAGACTTGCAGTGTCATATTCTCCAGTTGGCCTAGTTCTAAAGTTTTTTCCAGGAATGTGCATTCTCTTGAGTGTCTTAACGAGGTCCATCCTGATTCTTTTCAGCCAGTCTTCAGTCAGATATACTTGTACTTCTGGCAAGTGGTAGGCTAGGGCTACATATCCAGGGCTATAAGCAGCATAACTCTCTTTATCAACATTTTCCAGAATCACGGTGGTCACATTTGCCCTGGGCAGAATCCACCCAATCACCTCTAAACATGGAAAGAGTTTAGGTCTCGTAGCGATTTTCATTAATGAAGACCTCTCGATGTTGGCATAGATGTTTTCTTCCTCAAAACCTATGTCCGGCACCTCTCGACGCGTAATCAATCTGTAGATTTCTCCCCACTGATATTCAGGCTCCACACCAATTATGCATTTGGTGTCTTCGTAAGTATATTCAACTCTGGTGATGACTTCGACTTCGGGTTCCTCTTCGACTGCGGGAGCCTTCTTCTTTTGACGTTTACACATCTTAAGTTCTGAGGAATTTCCCTGTCATGTACAGAAATGTATTTTAGGTTCTGTTAGGTCATTTTCGGACAACTTTTAAATATAAAGATAACAATATAAGCGTTTCACCTCATTTGCGTTAAACATGAATGCAATTATAAAAATAAGCAAAACATGTTCAAACAAATGCTCCTGCCCAAAAACTAAGGCCTTCGTAAAAAATGAAGACAGTCCCGAGCCCTCTCTAGGGGCCATGACCTACACGTTACGCGGAACACCTAAGGCACCTAATCTAAAAATCTCAAGGAGGACGCTACAGGTGATAGCATCCTAGAAGACTATACATGCTCATTTCACTGTCCATCTTAGACTGGGTAATGTGATTCTACCCCAGACCGGTTCGGGGTTTGAATTCGACAGTGAACAGGGTCGCCCTTAGCAGTGAACTGAAAACAACACTGAGGGCTTTGTTCACAAAATGAGTGCGACTGGACCAGTGGAAACAAAATCGGCATTCCCTAGGAAAGCCGCGAAATCCCTCCTTGGATGGCCAAACACAAAATGGGGCAAACTGGTGCGGACAGCGTAATGACCGTCTGCACCGGTTTCCCGAACAATCGAGTGCAAGCTGTAAGACCATAACGGCCTCGGAAGAAAACATAAAGTAAACCACAAAGACCCCCCCCCCCACTGACAGTCACACCATTCACCTTAGAATATATACATGTCAAGACGGAAACCTAAGTAAAATACTAACTGCGGAGACAACAAAATAGCTCGTCCAATTGAATGGAACAGAAAAATGAGCATAAGGGCCTACCTGGCACTGTTGCACGACTGGCAGGAGGAAAACCGTTGAACTTCCATGGCAGATCCACCTAGGAGCGAGGGTACCGACAGTGAGAATCTTGGTCTGCTCGAGTGAAAACGACAACGCAGAGAAAGTCCAAAAATACGATAAAATAATAAACCACCCAATTCCACTATATATATACTTCCCGATCAATTATAATCGACGGGAATAAAAAGGTCATCGAGCGGTAAAAAGATAAGGGATTGGCGACCAAGTCAACACTGCCTTCGTAACGGCGGACGATGAAACAGTTAGGAGAACTGCAAAGGCATCGGCAGAGAAACAAAACGATACTCGCATTGGAGCTCGCAAGACTAAAGCATCGGAGCAATAGAAAGATGGAGAGACGCAACGGCGAAACCACAAAAGAAACCAAGTTCCGCTGACTGAAAAAAATCAGAGAAAAAACCAACATGACTTTGACCAAAAACATCGACCCCGCAGAAAATAAAATCAAACTACGCCGAAAAGACAACACTTTTCAAAGCCGCAACGACGAACGCTGAAATCTCAAGAATCAGTGAAACAAAACGACGGGGTCGAAAGAAGTTAATGCAATCATCGAGGAACTTCGTAATGCACCATCTGCAACTGCAGAAACCGTAGAGACAATACGTTCTGGCGGTATTCCAACAAGCCACCGATTAAGACAAATAAATAAAAGCATCGAAGAAAACAAATCTTGGATCGGACTCGGCTTCTTGTTACCTCTCCGCAACGGCGGGCGTGCAGATGACTAGACTTCCAACTTAAAAGTCCAAAACACTTCCGATGGCAAGGAAAAACTAAAACAAATAGTGAAACATCGCTGGCATAAAAGTAATCTTTGCGCAGAACATCAAGCAAACCCAAAAGCTGAGCCAAAATGAATTAAAGAAGGGTTCCGAATTTTTTTTGAATTTTGGGAAAAATGTTGTAGCTGCAACAAGGTCTTAAACACTTTTTTAATATAAATTTGGGGATAGGTATCATAAAAAAAATACCTTTTTTGTTTGTATTTTCGACATATCTCCTTGTGTTTTTAATCAAATTTCAATCGAGAGAGCTCGTTGGATGCGGAATTTAATTCCGCATCCAACGAGCTCTCCTGATCAAAATTTGAGTAAAAACATGAGGAGATATGTCGAAAATACAAACAAAAAAGGTAGTTTTTTTCTTTTCTTCCTCCAAAATTAATAAATATTATTTTATTATTTTATTAATTTTTTTTAGGAGGCCTATTTTGAGTTGAAATTTCCTCTAATGAGGTATGATATGGAACTAGGGTTTAGTGAGTAATTTGCAAGTTAGGAGAGGGAACTAGAAACACATGATCACCAATACTTGCATGCACCAACTAGGCTTTCATGAACACCAATTTGCATGCTCCAACTAGAGTTACCAAGGTATGAGATGGAACTAGGGTTTAGTGAGCAATCATGCAAGTTAAGAGAGGGAAGTNNNCTAGAAACACATGGCCATGTACAAATCGGAAACCAACTAGGATTTCATGAACACCACTTTGCATGCTATCACTAGGGTTGACAAATAATGAGATGGAACTAAGGTTTACTTCAACCAATTTAGGGTTTGTAGGGTATGATGTATGTTAGTATGGTATGATGAACTAGTATCATAGGGTATTGTAGGGTATGATATGGTATATATTACACATGCATTCATGACTTAGTGTTATGGTACATATTGTTAGTATGTTATGTTATGGTACATGTTATTGTATGTTAGTATGGTATGATGTTAGTATCATAGGGTATTGTAGGGTATGATATGGTATATATTACACATGCATTCATGACTTAGTGTTATGGTACATATTGTTAGTATGTTATGTTATGGTACATGTTATTGTATGTTAGTATGGTATGATGTTAGTGTCATAGGGTAATGTAGGGTATGTTATTGTGTGTTAGTATGTTATGATGTTAGTATCATAGGGTATTGTAGGGTATGATATGGTATATTACACATGCATGCATGACTTAGTGTTATGATGTTAGTATCATAGGGTATTGTAGGGTATGATATGGTATATTACACATGCATGCATGACTTAGTGTTATGATGTTAGTGTATGGTATATTACAATGGTATGGTATGTTAGTAGCCAATATGATATTAAATTATGTTATGTTATGGTATGTTATTGTATGTTAGTATGGTATGATGTTAGTGTCATAGGGTATCATAGGGTATGTTATTGTATGTTAGAATTGTATGATGTTAGTATCATAGGGTATTGTAGGGTATGATATGGTATATATTACATATCCATGCATGACATAGTTTTATGATTGTTAGTGTATGTAATTTACTTAGTGTATGGTATGGTTATGATGTGAAAAAGTTGAGGATGGCCATAATGTTAAAAAGTTGATGAGTCATAAATTCTTCCTTAAAGTATTGGAAATTCATTTAAGTTAGCACACATGTGAACCACACATATCATTATATCACATAGGTGAACCACACATATCATCTTCCAAGATCAAGTCAATCATATCATGTTCCAAGATCAAGTACTAAACCATCTATGTATAAATTTGAACCTTGCTTTATATTATATATGTATAGAAATAATGTTACAAAAATTACCATGCCACATGGCCATAATACAAAATAGTGGATCAAAAAGTACATCTGTGTGTACATATGAACAAAAAGTTACATCTATGTATGCCCCCTATACATTTATTCTAGTTATCCCCCCTTTTGCTGCCACTGCCAGAGTCTTCGGAGAAGTGTAGCTTTCTTTTCCGACTGCTAACTAGTGATCCCCATCGCCGAACAAGAGGGATAGGTCGCATCAATGGAGACTGCAGAAAAACCAAATTTTGTAAGTTAATTTACCAACCTTTAAAAATTCTATGTACATTTGTTCAAATTCCAAAACCAAAATAACATTTCTACTTACTGTACGTGAGTAAGTATTCACGAGTCCTAGTGCCTCACTAACAACGTCCCTGATTGGGTGCTCTTCTTGCACCACTTGCTCACTATCAAGCTGCATAATATATATATGCCAATGTCAACAAATATACATGTACATTGGGGGGGAAGAGGTGGCTCACCAATTTGGGTCTCTTCAAGCACCAAATCAGAGAAATAGATACACAAACGTACAAAGAAAGCGATCTACATAAACATACCTGTTGGCTCGTCAAAGGTGGGCCACCGATTTGGTGCTCTTCATGCACTGGTGCCTCGCTAGGGGCCTACATATAAAGTAACATATATGTCAATTTCATATAAAATAGTGAATCAGAGACATATATACTACCTAGACGAAAAATGATGTTACCAAAGAAAGCGAAACATACATACCTGGCTGGGGGGAAGAGGTGGGTTGACAACAACCTCGCTTTGGTGCTCTTCAAGCACCACTGTCACAATAGGTTCCTGCATAAAGTAACATATGTCAAAGCGATACAAGTAAAATTATTTTTCCAAAGAAAGCGAAACATAATTAAAAGCATGTTTCAAATAATACCTGTGTCTAGGAATCTACCTCTGCATGAGAGGGAATAGGCTGTGATACAATATACTCATTCTGGTCACCCTGCATAAAACATGTTGTATCAAAATTATGATACATATTGAATGTTACAATCTATACTATAAATGATCCAAATTTCAGGGGGGATATAGTCTAAATTCGAATGTATGAGTCATAAAGACATTTAATGAAAGGCCACACGCTCTCAGTCATCATAAAAGCATTAAACGAAGAGGCCACCCTCTCTCATCCATGGTCTTTCACAACCCATGGTTTTGACCCATGGTAATGCCCCAATGCACATTGTAATAATGCTATAAAAAGGCTCTATGTCTTCTCAATAAGGCATGGAAGGATTTTTGACATCCCCCACTTCTCTTATTCTATTGCGTTATTGGTTTTGAGTGTCTTTCTTAGTATGGTTTGAGAGGTGAGACTCAAAGAACTCTCTTTGAGCCTCACCCCTCCATGTGGGCTATTTACTATATGTATGTTACTGTATGCATCAAATGTTAACAATTTTGAGCTTTAATCTCCTCCTCTCTCGGCATCCAAGCCATCCGGGTCTCATCCCCCAAGATCCGGATTAGTGGTATAAGAGGAGGTACGCTCTCTATGGGAATGAGGGTTTGAGCATAGTCCGGGTTCAAAGATTTGCATAGATTTTCAGCCTCCTTTTGGCACACTCAGAGTCCATTGCTAGGCCATACACTGTAAGCATCACAGTTGGTCCTCAGGCAATACAGGATATCTAAGCTTCAAGAGGAAGTTCCATGATCTCTATAACATCTAATTTTGCTCTACAAACCCTTGGCATCCTTTGTGGTCCTCTACAAAATTAAAACGGATGCTGCAACTTACACAAAGAGTTTCAAAGGATTTTCCATAGCTCATTGGAAATATATATTCGTCGTCTAAAATGGGTATTTTTTGGTTTCTCATTTACCTTCCTAGTTTGTGAGATATGCTTGTTTGAATCAACCTATGTTTGTACACAGTGCAACCTCACGTACTGAAACTTCAAACAAGTACCACAGACTCCACAAAATATATCAGAGGCTCTACCATAGCTCATTGGAAATATGTTTTTGTTAGCTAAAATGGGTATCTCATGGTTTTTCATTTGGATCTCTGGTTTGAGAGATATCATCGATTGAAGCAACATGTGTCTGGAAAACCAATGCATGCGCGTCCCTTGAGCTTTGAAAACCATTTTATCATTCCTTGGGCCACCACAGAGAGAGTATGTTATATGGATGAAAAGGTCTCTTCAATATCTCAAATGGGTCTTCAACGGAATTCAATTTCATCACCTGCATCAAAATATATGAATGGATTTGCAACGAGACATCAACTTCACCAAAGACCAGTTTTTTTTTACTTTTATGAAATCCTATTGTAATCATGGTTATGGGTTAACCACACAAAACCCATGGTTATGGGTCAACCACACAAAACCCACAGTTATGGTTATGGGTCAACCACACAAAACCCACGGTTAGGGGTCAACCACACAAAACCCACAGTTATGGTTATGGGTCAACCACACAAAACCCATGGTTAGGGGTCAACCACACAAAATCCACAGTTATGGTTAAGGGTCAACCACACAAAACCCACGGTTATGGGTTAACCACAAAAAACCCTTCTCTTCATTGGCAATTGACACATTGTAATCATGGGTCTCTTTTTAGTATGAAATGATGGGGACCATTTTCTAAAAGGGGGAGAATGATCCAAATTTCAGGGGGAATATGGTCTAAATTCAGATGTATGAGTCATAAAAACATTTAATGAGAGGCCACACGCTCTCAGTCATCATAACAGCATTAAACCCTTTTATAAGGGGGGAAGAATGATCCAAATTTCAGGGGGAATATGGTCTAAATTCGAATGTATGAGTCATAAAAACATTTAATGAGAGGCCACACGCTCTTAGTCATCATAACAATATTAAACGGAGAAGCCACCCTCTCTCATCCATGGTCTTTCACAACCCATGGTTTTGACCCATGGTATTGCCCCAAGGCACATTGTAATAATGCTATAAAAAGGCTCTATGCCTTCTCAATAAGGCATGGAAGGATTTTTGACATCCCCCACTTCTCTTATTCTATTGTGTTATTGGGTTACTGGTTTTAAGTGTCTTTCTTAGTATGGTTTGATAGGTGAGGCTCAAAGAACTCTCTTTGAGCCTCACCCCTCCATGTGGGCTATTTACTCTATGTATGTTACTCTATGCATCAAATGTTAACAATTTTGCAGCTCTAATCTCCTCCTCTGTCGGCATCCAAGCCTTCCGGGTCTCAGCCCCCAAGATCCGAATCAATAAATATGTAAATAAAGTTGACAAATTAATAAGTATAGTTCTTACCCCTATTGGTGAAGAACCAAACCCATATGCAATATTGACAGCCGCATCAATGTTCTCAACGCTGATCGACGGACTATGTGACTGTGGTGTGCCATGGGACACCAGCTGTATATTTGTTCACATAATTTGTTAGATAATTAAATAGAAATAAATTGCGAAACAATTGAAATTTTTGATATGAAACAAAATATAATATGAAAATAATGAGTTTTACTTACAAAGCGAAGCAATCCATCGTCTCGGAAGTCTGAAGCATGGCCATAGCATATGCCTCCACACGATGTGCAAGGGTGTGGAGTAACACGACGCTCTGATCACTCTGCATCTTCTGTGTGATCTGTAGATGGGCCTGCCTTAGAAGTGCTAGCCCCTTGGTCTACATTGCCTTGGACATCAGTCCCATGCTGAAGCAATGTATCTGCCAAGTCAAATAATGCCTCCTGTGTATTCTCAATCACAGGACCTGCAGAAGGATATAGCCGAAGGGGTTTTGGTGTGCGTGGAGGGCGTGGAGGGTGTGGCACACGGTTAAGATCCGTCCTAGCACCTAACCTATCTTGGGGCATCCCATGACCAACACTCTGGAAGCCTAAGAGATCGAAGTAGTTGATGCGTTTCCCTAGGATGAATTCTACATACAACTTTCTAAGGAAATAAAATGGGATGTCCCTATTCCCATGAGGGTCTTCATCAAAGACCATATACCAACGATCCATCAAATTGGCCTTTATATTTGGTTCAATGCACCAGTCTATGGAAATGTGTGCTCAACTGGTGGGTGGAACCAATCTGGTGCTAGGGTCCCGGAATAATGAAAATAATTGATCTTTTGTAATTTTAAGGGCTTTGATGTCTTTATAACTCAATCCATCCGAGTAGTATTTCCTCCTGGATTCTCTATACGAGCTAATGTTGTACAGAGCTCCTTGGGCTTCGGCAATTGTGTTTGTTATTGTGTCCAACGCATTGGCTAAAGACTCTCTCAAACAATCCCCCCCTCTAATAGATGAGCTAAGGCACCTCAATGATGCCAAACGCGCAATAATCTGTGAGTTTCAATCTTGTTCCCCCTCCGGGTTTGGGTTTGGGTTAGGTTGTGGGTTATTAGAGGGTAGGTTTTCCACATTGTCTTGTTCATTTGTGTTGGCTGTTAAGATTTAAACAAAAAAATACAAGTTATTTTACTTTTAATCATTCTTTGATTTCATTCAATTTTTTTTAAATTTGTTTAAAATAATTATAAAAAACTATGAAATTATGGAAAAAATTAAAGAATTGAAGACTAAGTGAAATGATAAGAGCATTTACCTGCCATTGGAGCCAATCCACCTTGAACTCGACCTCGAAAAGCTAAAATGCAAATCGCTTATGCGCTATTTTTCCCTCGCGGTTTTTCGATGTCCCAATCCTATGCAAATGATATTTGAGGGGCCTGCGGCCTCTGTTTTATTTTATTTTTTACTTTTCAATATCGCATATGCGATATTGTAAATGTGAAATAATGACTTCGAAGGTAGGGGAAGTGTTGAAAAAAAATATTAAGTTTTCATGGTTAATAGTAGTTCCATAGGAAGCCGACAACAAGTCAAAAATTATCTTGATATCTTTAATTTCACAAGTATAAGGTATTACAATGAACATTGTTTCATCTACATATTATAGGTGAGAGGTGGGAGTTGGCTCTCCATGGATCTTAAGGACTTAGAGTTTCTTTTCATTAATTGATACCAAATTCTTTTTTCTAATCCCTCATCCATTAGGCTGAAAAGGAAGGATGAGAGAAGGTCTCCTTGATTATTTCCTCTATAAGGAGAAAGGTACAAGAGGGAGATCCATTCACCATGATTGAAAAAAAGTTTCATGAGGTCAGGGACAAAATATAGTTTGTCTAATTCATAGAGAATCTAAAAGAAATAAGAATTTGTCTAATATATTGCTAGTATAATCTATCAAAAGCCTTTTACATGTTGAGTTTAAGAAGAATACTTGGTTTTTTTGTTGTCTCGAGGCAGTAGATGAATTCATTTTTCATTATGATTCCATCCAATATATTCTGACCTTCTACATATCCCATTTGTTCAATTGAATTTAGCTAATTCATGGGAGGGTTAAGTCTGTTGGAAATAACTTTCTGATGATATTGTAAATGAAATTGCAAAGAAATATTGGTCATACATTAGCAGGAGTGTTGGCATGATCCTCTTTGGGAAATAAATATAATAAATGTTGGATTAAAGGTGGATAGGACCCCTAATAATCTCTTAAGTTCTTATACCACTTCCCGAACTTCATTCTTGAGTATCTTCTAACAGTGATGAAAAAAATATGTGGTGAACAAGTCATGGATATTTTCCTATAGGCATTTCCATGACCTCTTGCTCCACCTCATCCATTGTTATTTTCCTTATTATTTAGTCATTATGCTCCTCACTAACCAATGTGGTTATGTGCTAAGTAATCTAAATAATGTGTTGCATGTTCTCTCCTTCTAGATACCGGTGATCAAGGTGGATTAGAAATTACTTAGCTCATGTTCAATGTATTTCCATTTAGTGAGGTTGTTTTCTTAAATTCTTTAGAAGGAGGCTATTTTATCGTGTTTATGATGTTGTATAATAGAGTTGTGAAAGAATCTATAGTTTTGGGCCCCTTTTTTAGCAACCTGACTCTATATTTCTACCTCCACGAGGTGTCTTCTTTCCATTCTCTAATTCCTAATTGGGTCCTTAGATCCATTTATTCCTTCTTAATTTGTCCCAAACTTCCCTCCGTGATCATATATTGTTAAAGCCATTCCATTTTATCTTCTAGCTCTCTTTTAGATACAAATATGTTCCCAAATATTTCCTGGTTATATATTTTCAGCCTATTTTGAGATTTTTTAGTCTTTGTTGAAAATAATACTAAGACCCCCCTCGTTATGTATGCTTCTTGCCACCATTTAAATATATTGATTTTGATTCCTATATGATCAAGAAAAAAAATTCTCAAATAGAAATGGTCTATTTTTAGTCATCTATTCCAAGTCAATCTTGAAGTTAGCTAGACAATGATTAAAGCCTACACATGTTGAATAGAGGTTTCCATAGTCAAGCCATGGATCATTGATATTTCAAATATTAGGAACCTTTCCAAACAAGAAGAAACCTAGTGATTTCCAGGTTGTTTGTTATTTCATGTGTGAACTCCATTAAATTTATCAATGTATTTTACTAGTTTTAAAACTTGAACCGCATCTTTGAAAGGGGCACTATCATTCTCTAGCCACCTAATACCTCCTTTTTTTCTAGGTTAGTGATCATGTTGAAGTCCGCAACCATAATATAATTTTGATTTCCTATTATTTTTCTTATAGTTTGAATGAACTGAAGAAAAAGGTTCTCTCCTATTAGTTTAGGTCCTTAAACATTCACTATAAAACTAGTGCCATTTATCCATATTACACGGAATTGTGTTGTGATTGCTCACAGGCGATACAAAATATAATTTTAATTTCTACACCCTTTGGGTATTAAAGGAATGAAATTCCTTTGGATATTTCTTCCACGCCCATTGTGATCATTTGACAATCCTTCCAACAATAATTTTCTATCCTATATAGTGATATATCGCATATGCGATATTCAACATTTACAAAACGCATATGCGATTTATCGCACTTGCGATATATCGTATATGCGTTTTGTAAATGTTAAATATCGATTCTGCGATATATCGCATATGCGATATCTAACCTTTACAAAACGCATATGCAATATATCGCATACGCGATACGTTTTCACGAACCTTGGCCTTGTGTTTGGGCTTGCGTTATTCTGAACGTACCATCAATAACGCATATGCGTTCTTGATTTACATTTCAAAAGTGCGTTTCTGATTTTTTAAGTGGAACCAACTTCATGCGAACGCCCTTATAATAATTTATCACACATATTTGTAATTATAATAGAAATATATTTTTAATATATTATTATTATTATTATTGTTATTATTATTAATTAAAAATAAATAAAAAATGTTTTTTTATGATCAAATTGTAAAACAAAACACACACAGAAAGAGGAAATATGTACATGATATTGAAAAATAAGATTAGGTGCAATGACTCACTTCAAGTAGAAAGACTTATTCATTAAGAAATATATATATATGTAGCTATATATTAATGAATAAAAAAATAGAGATATAACTATTTATACATTTATGTGAGACTTAATTACATAGAGAGCATATGGACATTCGTATCATTATTTCCATCACTAATTATATAGTTATATATAAAAAATGTTGAAAACCATACATAAAACTAAAACTATGATGCAATAACTTAGATCTTTTGTTCTTATAGAAGTTGCACATCACAATGTTGAATTGTGAGGTCTCCTATTATGACGTGGAATGTTCATCTCTGTTCTCGAGCTGAGCCCTATGTCGAAGAATTTCGATTAACTCTACGTTGAATAATTTCGATTAAAGCTTTAAACTTTAGTAAGAACCTTAGAAGTATAAAGTATAGTTTGAGAAAATGAAGCACTAAAAATCCATGGTTTGTTAATGCATCGAACCCCATAAATAATTCACAACATTCTCTCACAATCGACATGTATGCATGGTCTAAACACACGTATGGCATAATTCACAATCTTATATCATAGTAAAGGGTCTCAATATTGACACACATCACATGCATAGTCTAACCACACGACAATTGAATAGGTTGGCAATGGTCATCTCATGTGAACCAAGAAAACATAACGAAGAGAAAAAGGAAAAGCTCAAGAAGCAAAGGTAAGGTAATGATGGCGATGGTCAACTCATGTGAATGAGGAAAACATAACGAAGAGAAAAAAGAAAAGTTGAAGTAGCAAAGGTAAGGTAATGCTATTAAAGTAATTGACAAACTAAGACCTGCACTTATTTGGGTGTATGAGAGTTGCTTTTAGCTGCCCTCGATATATTGAATGGTAAAGTTTGGTACTATAATCTACACTTATAAATGAGCAGCAAAGCTACATATTCCCTACCATTGAGAGTTTGTAAAAGTATGAGAGTGTGCTTAAACTTCATTTGTAAACGAATTAAAACGGACAGACAATTTTGTAAAATATGCTATTCATATGCTACTAAGATTTTCTCAAGAGCGACATGAGAAACCATTGGACAATTTTGTCTCATATGCTATTCACATGCTACTAATATTTCCTCCAAGGGCGACATGAACAACCATTGTATGTTGGTTCAATTATCTCATTAGTCATTATGATATGTTGGTGCAATTATCAAAATTGAGAAGGATGTCGGAAATGGAAAGCATGACCAAGAAAAATAGTCGTGACAATGATAAGAAACCAAGCTCAAACAGTGTCGAACATAGAACAATTGAAGCAATACTAAATCACAATTATACATATATTACACCAAATTAAAGGCAAGGAGATGCATGCTCGCCACCTTTTCAGAGAAAGACAACCGACCTTTGCTTATGGATTTAAAATTCAACACAACGCAATGATTGACCTTTGCCTTTGCTTTTGTCCATGGATTTAATATTGAAGACGACACAATGGTGGAGATAGTAAGGATACATGAATTCCCAATCCTATGAAACTAAGGTAAAATGATTCTCGTAATATATAAATGCAAGGCCTGTGTTGAAAGCAATATGAAACTAAGGTAAAATGATTCTTGTAATATATAAATGCAAGGCCTGTGTTGAAAGCAATTTGTGATGGAAGCATATAGATATGAAAATGCATATTTTCTTTTTCTCCATATTTTTTCCAATGGAAAAACCTTTATATTCGATATCTGCGGTAAATGGTCTCGCTCTAAGCCTGTAATGGTCAACAGACTGGACATCTATGTCGCCATCAAATTGAAAGGCACAGAGAAATAGTGATGTGCTTGCCATTGGTCTATGACATTGTTTATTATGGATCTACAGATAAAAGCATTAGAGATTAGAGGAGAGAACCGGGTACTTTGCATAGATACGTGGAAGTTTGTAGAGGCAAACAGAGCTAAAGCATTAACTATTTAATGCATCTAAACCAGGAAAATAAATACATTTAATTGTAACATGTAGATTGGTCATTCAGAATATGTATAATATTGTTCTGTGCCCTCATCAACAAGTGTAAACCATGTAATTATACAAACAACTCATCATCAGTAAAATAAGATATGAGCAACATCTCTTGCACATATCTTCCAAATGGCAGTGGAATTGTACAAGAAGACGAGGCTGTAAGAAGACAAGGGGTGTAATGGAATACAAAGTAGCCAATTATTTCATGTTTGTCAATTTCCTAAATATTTACATTAGATGGATTTGGTTAATTAATTATTTCCTCTCAATCTTCCCGAACACCAAAAGTAATATCACTTGCATTCACCCTTGCGCCTACACGGAGCTGAAATACTATGGTTGAATAGTATCAACATGTAGCTAATTCCTTACCTCTCTCCTCCAACTCTGTGAAGGAACGTAAAAATAAGGACATACAATTGATTGCCTTATTGTTTGCTTGCATGCAACTCGATATACATTTCGTGGAGAAAATAAGGCACCGTAGGTTCCAAGGAGGGCATGTAAGTATCCTAATCCATGACAGAGAACGTACAAAGATGGGTTTATGCTATTAAAGTATATCGAGTTGCAACACTTAGTCTTGAACTTAATGCATAGATTAAGAATAAGATTAATCCATTCTAAGTTAGATTAAGAATAAGATTAATCCATTCTAAGTTTTTAATGTTAAGTGCAAGGTGAAATTTTATACCAAAATCCCATTGAATTGCATCCAATCCTTATGTCAAAACTAGTGGTAACTTGTAGCTAATGCCTTATGTCTTCAATGCTAACAAATTATGTATGCTAAATTATGTAAGGTGGCTTGAACACAATTTACAGAACATAAGGACAACAGAGAAAAAAAAAACCTTTTAAGTCAAGCAGAAAAAATCTAAGAGCTAACGAGAAAATTTTGCCCCAACATTTGTAACAACCCCACCCTTTAAAAAATGGAACTTTCCATCTGTTAATTAAACCTATAAGATCACATACATACGAGAAAAAAATGTGTCCACAATATCCATATTCATGCAGAATTAACCTGATGCACTGTGTTTAACAAATTCTATTTCCTTTGGCCTATATAGGATTTCACTTGTCATTAAGTCATGTGACATTGTGTGTAACTTAAAGAGTATTAACTCTTTATTTTATTGATTTTTACTATGGTTTTAATGAAGTGCATTTTATATAAAATTACTATGATTTATTGTTAAACATATGGTTAAAATTATGCTAAGATCCATTTGCATCATCCTATTTAAACTTACTTCTTTATAACCTAAAATCTATACTTACTTAGGCAAAATTGCAGGGAAAATATTCAACTTTTTAGACCATCATAGAATGTTGTCATATTCCTCTACTCTTTTAAAACAATAAAAATATATATATATATATAATATTAAAATTTAAAGAATTAAAATTCATGAAAAGACAATAAATATTTATACAAATTTATACATTTAAAACTAAGAAATAGATTATTCTCTTCAGTAAGAAATGGATTAAAGACAACCCATTAAGAAAGTTATATTTAATATTTGATATTCTATTAAACAAATGAATTAAGAACCAACCATTTAAAAAAACTTCTATTTAATATTTAGTATTCTCTTAAATATAAATGGATTAGAAACAACCCATTAAGAAAGTTTTTTTTAATATTTACTATTCTATTAAATACTAAATTGATTAAGAACAACCCAAAAAGAAAGTTTTATTTAATATTTATTATTCTCTTAAAAAAAATGTTGGATTATAATTTTGATTAATCAAATATAAAGTAGTTTTTACAGATAGTTGTGTGATATTAATATTAGCACAACCATGGCTGTTAACTGAAGCTTATTTAAATTTTAATAAGATGCATTTAAGAAAACTTTTAACAAATCCTAGGATAAGATTTACCTAGATGAGGATAGGTTGTTTTCACCTTCGTAGATTTGATCCCTCTAAATGCTTGATAAAACCTAGCTTATGAGAAATAAATTATGTACTTTTTTTTATACGAAAAAAAATTATAAACTGATTATGGGGTTTAGAGAAAGCCAATGTATATTAATTAAATGAATTAAATATCTTAGCTATAAATATATATTCTCTTCTTCTATGTAGATGAATATAGACTGATAAGCCAGCCGCAAATGTATTGTGGTGTTGGCTATATAAAAAGAAAGAATAAGAAAGAGACATAAAAATAGATAGTAGTCATTAAATAGATATATCTATATTTCCTTGGTGACGACATTGATGACATTTTGTTGTATTTATATTTCCTTGGTGACGACATTGACGACATTTTGTTGAGTTAATACAGTAATTGATTAGCTTCAAAAAAAAATATTTAATTTTTCAGTTAGTTGTCAAAAAATTTTAAGTTTTAAAAAACTTATATATTCTAAATATTTTAAAAATAAAAGGTTTGTGAAGTGTTTGAAAATTCAAATTTTATTTTATAATAGGTTGATATTAAGATGTTATTAATTTCATCTCATTTTGAAAAAAAATTAAAAAACAAAATAATTTAAAATAAATAAAATCTAAAAAAGTTATTGTTGTCAGCTATCCTAATAATTAATTACCCAGAATTACAAAATTCAATTACCAAAATAGTTATGCGCATACAAACAATTATTGTCATATGTCCACTACTTAATTATTCTTCCTTCCGAGGGAATTTAATATGATATAATAAAATTTAAAAAAAAATGTTTTCGGGCATCGACAGATAGCTAATCCAACGCAAGGAGGGAGTACTGGTTGTTTTTTAGGCTAGTACCTTCGAACCGGTGACCTAACACTATTGCCAATTAGATTCCTGGTTGTCGCTGTCCTAATGGGTCAAGAAATTGGTGATATGATTATACTTGTCTAACCAAAAATAGGTGGATTCCAATTCAAAAGCTCTAGAGAAAACGATGTTCTCATGACCAGCGTTACTTACAGAAATTTGATGTCTGAACATACGAATAGCTTTATCAATCCTGGAAACGAAATTACCTAAAAAATGTTTCCTAGTGATTGGTTCTTCGATGTAGCTTTTAATAAAACTTTCATCAATGCTTTGAAGATCCTGTAGTTTCTCCTCGTTCTCCTCTGACAAATCTTCCAGCAGGTTGATAAGTTTAGGCAATGGCACGAAGTTATTCCCATCTTTAAACGCTGGCAAATTGTATTGCTCAACCGCTTGAGCATCTGTCATGAGTTCATCTATTTCTTGAGATATCCTTTCAATGTCCTGGTTGGCCCTCTTTAAGCTGTCTCTCACATACAGAATGCTAGTCCCTAATTGGTCTATGCCTTTTTGCTCCATGGTGTGCAAATTTGCAGGAATTGGCTTAAATTCAGATTGCCATGAAATGATGCTATCCAAGCACTGCTGTTTTTTCGCCATATCTACAAGCCTCCACTGTAGCTGCTCCGAGAGGACTGAGACTTCTTCAGAAACATCTTTCAATTCAAAAACACGTTTGAAGAAATTGATTTGGAGTGCCAAACCTTCTTCGTAAAGACTTCTTGCGTAAGAAGTAAATTTGTCCACATTCTGCTCAGCTGCGGCTTTATAGCATGCAACTTTCTTTTCCAACTCGGTTATCTGTTCATCCTTTTGTTTGATCTCTTCCGTCATGGATTTTGATCGAGTGGCCTGTCCTGCCTGTTCTCTTTCGTTTATAACCCTGTTTTTTCAATAATTTCTTCCCCTTGTTTAAAGAAGGGAAAGTTTCTGGGGCCATGGCTGTATAGTCGTCAAATGGTTGGGATTGTTGTGATTGTTCACTAAGGGATGGATTCATGAGTGGATCATCATCGGGCTCTGGGAGCTCTTCACTGGTCAAAATTTGGTCAAGTATGTTTATTCCCAGTCTCATCGATGTTCGATCGTTTGGGTCACTGCTAGTGCTGGAATTAGATTTAGCTTCTACAACTTCTCCAATTTGCATGAATACCAACTTGCATTCCCCCTCCAAAGAGAGGCTTCTCCAGCTAAATCGTTAAGAAAACAAACCGTTTCTAGAAATCAATTTTAAGGCTGCAAATTTCATATGATATCCCGCTGCTTTCATTTACTCATATTTAATGCCATATTTTGGAATTGACGGTGCCATAGATTTGAATCCGACCTAAACAAATCGATCACGCCTGCTATATAAAATCCAGTTGCCAGAGAGGATAGATAGACCCTTCCTCGACAGATTGTCAGCAAGAGAGTTGCATTCTCTGTAGACGTGTTTGAATCACTTCAAATAGATCAGGTATATACCTCAATTCTTCAATTCTTCGTAGATGGTCTATAAATAAATATTCTTTGGGGACGTCTTGCCTGAGCTTCGTTCGGTCCATCCAACTGACAAACAGCAAAGTCAATGGTTGACGGTTGACTTTGCTGTTGGTCTGTTGGATGGACCATACATATTTATTAAGGATGGCCCGTCTTGAAAGACATACAATCAAACTTGAAAGACATACAATCAAAAACCAATTTTGTGTCGCCAAATACTTGAAGCTTGCCAATGCCTTTTGAAAGTGGCAGTAACATGAGCAGTTTGAGCGCTCTCAACACTATTATTAGTACAACAACCCGAACCTGCAGCAAATCTAAAGTGATTTTGCTCAGACATATGAACCACACTGCTCACTCCACCAACACGGGGATCCCCTTGAGAAGCATCACCAAAATATGCCCAACACATCTCTCTATTGATTGTCTCCTCAACCACATTCCTTATTCTTGGTTTCTCAACAATCTGGGGGAATATATTGAGAGTTGCCAAACTCCTGGAGACATAATAAGAAGGGGGAAAGTCGCATCATTTAAAAACAACCTTATTATGGGCAAGCCAAGTGCCCAGATCAAAAGAGCCGGAACGACTTGAAAATTCCTGTTGAGGCCTGACATGAACCATTTCCTTACATCACGAGTGATTAGAAGCCCATTCGAGTTGAAATTGACCCCTAAACTGTGAGCAGCAAGTGACCACATATGTTTTATGGAAGGACAATGGATAAAGGTTGTTTATGTCCTCATTACTTTCTTTGCATAGAAGGCAACGAATAGGACCAACCGAGAATCTTCGAATCATTATATCCCACACATGAATTTTTATGTTCAAGACGAGCTAGAGGAACAATTTGACTTTAAGAGGGAAATTCAGGTTCCAAATTTAAGCATTCCACAAAGGAGCCTCGGGTCTATCTTCTTCTCTAAGCACTGTGTAACCGAGTTGTCGCTTATAGGAGCCATCCACATCATTCCTACACCAGATTAAGGAATCCTCCTCATCCTTAGATGAATATGACATTTTGTCAGAATTTTTTGTGTATATAAGCCAATTGTCTTTGTCCTCCGCACTGAAAACCCAGATCCTCAACTTACATCCAAGCTTAAGAAAAGATGGCATAGTTGGTACAATCTTCAACTTGAAAACCCAGATCCTCAACTTACATCCAAGCTTAAGAAAAGATGGCATAGTTGGTACAATCTTCAACTTGATACAAGCAAATCTTGCCTTGTTTTCTTAAGGATTGAATCATATATTATGGAAGTTTGTGTACTGAGCTTCCAATCCAAGGATTAGAGCCCACGTTAAGTCTTCTTCCATTTATATTACTTACGAATTATTTATATTTTAATTTTAATTTTAAAACAGAGATTAGCTTTAAAGTAAATAGTAAATTATGTTTTGTCAATATTGCATCATAGTATGAGGAGGCAAGTGCGGGAGGGGTCGTATTTGACCCTGGTGGAAAGTAGGTGGCTTCCTTTGCATGGGGATTGGGGCTAAGGATGGACAATCAAGCTAAGTGGCCATCTCTTATGCACAGTACTGAACTTATGTAGGACCTTAGAATCCATGACTTTCAGGTCTTCAGGGACTCTTGGATTGTCATTCAATCCATTAAAAGCATCCAGGAAGGAAAGAGGAAGGAGATAGGGCCAGTACAAAAGATAATCCTTTCCTTCATCGAGGATATAAGTAAGTTCAAATTTTCCACATCAAACGACACAAGAAATCTTTAGCGGACAAACAAGAAAATCTTGGTGAGAACCTAGGTCAAGGGAAACTAAGGATAGGTAACTCACTCATACCCAAATAGAAATGGTTTAATTGTTTTCAAATTTGAATATAATGAACCACCTCCTCCCTTTATGGGCCGCATTGATGGTGCTCACTTGGGCCTGAGAGCGGTGGGACAAGAATTCCATTTCAACAGTGGCATTTACGATGGGAGTAAGCTATTGACGTGACGATTTTTCCCAGCGGCAATTGTCGCGCAGGCTCTCCGGCCACCGACGACCCGTCCTCTCCGCTGCCGGCAGCCCTTTCCACCCCCGTCGTCATTAGACAAATCGCTTAACAGTCCATCGTTAGAACCTCAGGCACCGTCTACTCCGCTCTGTCGTCTCCCCGCGCTACGTACTTGCCATGAATGCCATGCATTCATGGCTTCCACCAACCACCCTTCATCTCGAGCCAAAACATAGTCTGGGACTCCCTGCACAATTCAAACAATGATCCCGCGTCTTCTTCCAGCTATTGTCTGTTTCTGCTCGACACATCCTTGCTCTGGCTTAAGCTTCAAACCATGGCGGAGGTGTGCTGCTATTTGCATTCGCACAGTCACCACAGTCTAGTGAAGGCAGGTTCAACAATTTCTCAATTTTAAACTTGCTCAGATCTTATTTATCTAGTTCATCAAGGGAAGTCATATCAAACTTTTCAATGATGGATTCAACAGTGTTCCAGATCCTACAACAAGATCGATTATCAACACTAACAGTTTCATTAATTTCCATGCAACCTACTTTCCATGAATCTATCCATATTCTGGTTTTGGCACTTTCCTTCTTATATTCCTTGTTAGTGCCTCTAGGGCTTCTTTATAATGGTGTTTTCAATCAAGAATTTCATCAAACTTATATTGCACTAACTTCCATTCATCTTCTTGCACTCGTCTTGATCTAATAGCCTAATAAGTTTGTCATAATACTATCGCAATTTGTCCAATTGAAAGAAAAAAAATTGTGTGCCTCTCTCATCGCTTCATTTGCTTTAAGCACTTCATCTTTTATAAAATCCAGTGTCAATTGGTTTTGCCCCTAATAATTTACTAATTTGTGATTTTTCTCCTCCTGTAATTTGTACAAAGCATATTTATTTTACCTCTATAAGGAAGACATGATTTCTTTGTGTTCATTGATTAATTGGTCGACCTCTTCCCTCTGTTAGTTTTGTGCTTCTGGTAATTGTTGCTTCAGGGGGTTTACTTGTTCTTTATACTGGTCCACTAACAAATCTATATGACACACTGTCATAGCATTGGAATTTGTCATCGCTCCCAATATAGAAGTTGTAGCAACCACAATTTGTTGAGGATCCTTATCTGCAACATCCCAAACAACTATATTTTATTGTGTCCCTTCAATCCTCTATCTCTTTGAGGGTTTGTTTGCAACACTCTTCATAGATTCGTTGAAATAATAATCTCATGATGATACTACAATAGCATCAACATTCATGAGGACAGTGGATATTTGTACCCCTAGAACCATAGAGAGTGGAGTACCTAGATTGACTGGAGAGTAAAGCAGTGCAAGTTGTTTTGCTTTTTATGCTCCCACTTCTTTAATTTTCCTAATTTCCTCCTCTTTCTTATTTTTTTCTTCCTCTTCATTTTCTTCATTTTGCGCTCTTTAAATCTAACTTAATTTATTTATTCTATGTAATGCTATCTGGTTTAGACTCACTTAAGCTAGTGCCTTCCATTGGTGAAAGAGTGAAAGCCTTCCTTATTATTAGCCTTTAGTGACAGCCTTGTGAAAGCCGTATCCATTAATTCATTAATTCATTCATAGTGAACTGAACATTTAACCCCGCTGAAAATGGAGATTGTGATGACTAAGCTAAGGAACCATGTCCAATAAGAAGGTTTTTTACATTGTACAAACCCCACACAAACCATGGATTCAACAGTTTCTGTAATAAGTTATGTCTGTCTTTATGTGTACTCTTCTAATTTCTAAGCTTTTTTCTTCGATTCATTTTCTAGTTGTTGTTGCATTAGCCTTTTTCCCTCGGCTTCTGCTTGTTTTCTATTTTCCTTTAATGCGGTTCTATAAGCTACTTCCTTCCACCATTCTTCTAGTTTATGTTGTTTTAGCTTTTCAGCCAGAGATTCTTGTTTTCTTTTCTCTTCTTCCTCATCTTTTAATTTTTTGTCTTCTTTCCTTTTCTTGGCATCCTTTGCATCTTTTATGGCATTTTCTTCTACCTATTTTGAGATTTTCTTATGCCTCCTTTTCAAAGGATGACTAGGCATCTTGTTTCTACTTCAATTGCTCTTCAAATTCTAAGAACTTCATGATTAGGGATTACTCAATAAAATTTAAACTTGACCTATTAATGTAACAAATCTCAACTACAAAAGAGATGATCATGGAGTAACCAAATAAATATAAATACTTAAATTGTTATATATAAATAAGATTATTCACTTAAATTTCTATATATAAGTAACATTATATTATTATATTATTTTTCAACACTCAGCTTCAAATTAATTTTTTTTTCATTAAGGCAAATATAAATTTTAATAAAACTTAAGTTTTATCATTTTTTCACCTTTTTTAAGTTTTATTATTTTTTTCACATTTAGTTTTGAATTCATTTGGTTAAAATGTCATTTATATATATATATATATATTATTTTACAAATTATGAACATCATTTATAAAGTCTTATTTTTATTTTGTAAATTAACCTTAACCATGTAATTAATTAATATGACAAGTATTTCAATAGAATTGTTCCCTAAACAATTCCCATGCAACTACATATGCAAAATCCCTTATATATCTTTCCACTTTATCTGACCGTAGTGTGGCACTTTGCTTGAGATGGAAAATTATCAAACAAGCCTCGTGATTAATAGTGATATTTGAACCCAAAACACTTATGGGAATTAATTAACCAAGCTTCTATTAATTATATCTTAATACAACCACTAAGCTCTGTGAAATTTCTCTTGTACAAATCCTTGAGGAGAATGTTTGATTGGGATCTAGTAATATCATTTCCTTCATTCTTTATGATGCATGCGCCCCTACCAGGGTTAGGTTGTGTTGAAACACCACTTACCCCATGTGGGATTTGTTATGCTTGTTGATTCTTAGGGCATTTGTTAAGTTCACTGTAAAGAATGGTTCATGGAGCCTTCCATGTTGTATAAATTGCAAGCATGTTTTTAAATATAACTAGTTTTTTTTTTTTCATGTCGTATAAATTGCAAGCATGTTTTTAAATATAACTCGGATTTTTTTATTTTTTTTAAGAATGGTTCATGGAGCCTTCCATGTCATATAAATTGCAAGCATGTTTTTAAATATAACTAGTTTTTTTTTCATGTCGTATAAATTGCAAGCATGTTTTTAAATATAACTCGGGGTGTGTGTGTGTGTGTGTGTGTGTGTTTTTCCAGTAATGTGTTTGCACATTGTTTGTAGGAATTTATTCAAAATGGGCAAGCAAGGCAAATGGCAGGCTATCATGCAACTTGAAATGCAAGACCCTAAACACATGCTCACATTTTCCTCCAAAGATATTCTTTGGTCTGAAATTGATCGATCAAATGGAAGTTTTGATCGTGTTGCCAAAATCCCATCCCATAGAGTATCCGACTTCATTAGGGGGGAAGAAATGAACCCCGATGCTCCATGTAGTTTCATCCGACGGAAAAAGAAAGAACCAGGGAAAAATGATACTGCTTCATTGAGTTATGAAGTGTAAGTATCTCAAGAATGTATTATTTATATGTAATTAATGATATCTCATTTATAATTTGTTGTCTATACTAACACTGGAATTTTTTTTTATGTAGTTATGTATGTTGTTATGGTCCGGAGGACAAAAGAGAACAACTAGCTAAACGTAGGGCCTCATTTTCCAAGAAGAGGGGTTGCCAATGCCATTTTATAGGTTATGGTTCAAAATCCTGAGGCTGTTATATTGGCATATAATCTGTACAAGCATGAAGACAAGCAAGGACGGCCTTGTCATGGTTTGCATGACACTTCAGGCGAGGCCAGGTCTCTGCATAAGCCTAAGCTCTCAAGGGACATAGTCTCGTATGTCAAAAGTTGCTTTTTTTTGGAGGTGCCAGTTGATTTAGTTAGCAAAATGCACATAAAGAAACATGATAACTTGGATGCGACAGCTTGGGATAGGGATTTCTTCTTGAGCAAAAAGGATGTTGCAAACATCTACTATCGATTGATCAAAGGAAACTATCAACTCCATAAAAAGGATAAGATGAGTGTTAATATTTGGTACCAAAAACGTAAAGAGGATTTTTTCTTATACCAAAATCCCAATGATGCCGGCGTGCCTTTCATAATTGGAATCCAAACAAAATGGATGTTTGAGACAATGGTCAAGCTATGTCATAACAGCTTAATAGCCATGGACTCAACATTTAGTACTAATAAATACGGGGTATGTGTGTTGTCCGTGTTATTTTAATATGATTATCCAATATTAAGCCATTCAATTTATTTAATAAAAAACGTTTTTCACTTCCTATCTTGTTTAAGTATGGCAGTACCAGCTTTACACACTAGTTGCATTTGATGCACAACAAAGTGGGGTGCCAGTTGCATGGGTTGTTTCATCGCGGAATACAACTGAAGATATTGCACTTTGGTTGGATCAGCTTATGAATAGGTGTTACCAGCTCCGTCTCGATTGGAAACCCAATGCCTTCATGGTTGATGATGCGTTGTCTGAGATAGCTACATTGAGGTATATTCATTATCATTATTATTTATTTTAACTTATCTTTTTTATGAAAAAGTCTCACTTTCACCCATCGAACATTACAGGAGGGTGACACAGTGCGAAGTTATATTGTGCGTTTGGCATGTACGAAGGGCATGGCTAAAAAACGTCAATAACTTAGCCACTAGTCCAGACATGGCAAGTGCAATGCTCAATAAGTTAGGTTATATTATAAAGTATTGTTCCAATGATGATGTGACTGCTGCAATACAAGGATTTTTCAATGAATTTGTTGATGAGGGGAAATTCCTAGACTATCTCAACAAGAATTGGATTTCCGGTGATAAGTTTCGTAAGTGCAGACGACTCTTTCTTGTGTTTTTTCTTAAGTGTTTCATAATTACCATATATTTCCACTGACTTGTTTTTTTACTTTAAGGGATGTGGGTGAAAGGCTGTCATGATTTTCCACATGCAAATCAAGAGACCAACAATGTTGTCACAGTCCTACCATTGTTACCTAAAGACCAACTTTCTCTCCAATCGACGGAAGAAATGTGCTCGTCGAATGGATTGGTTATTATATCTGCTCTTGACAAATGTTGAACCTGTGTATCGGTTCAAAGAAATTTTGAAAGAATAAGGATACTTGAACAACTACAGGAAAGAGAAGCAGCTTGAATCTTCAATGGAAAGAGAAAAAATAATCTCGGACAGTGATTGTTTCCCTCATGAGATCATATCTCATGCCTATTGGGTGAGGAGTCAAACAAATCCTCATAAGAAATACCTTGTCACCTGGTATCGTGCAAATTTTATAGCATGTGATTGCCCATGGTCTATTTGCGGCAACATGTGAAAGCATGCTATAAAGTTAGATTGGTTGTATTTCCCATTAGGAGATTCAAGCCCAATACTAGATCATGACGCAACACATGCTTCATTTGATACCCCTCACAAGATAGAGGCACCAAAATTACATGTAGATGGTGATGTAACGTTTACAGCCACTGATACTATTGATCCAGATGTTGAGGGACTTCAATTAGCTATGGATGAATTGTTTGGCTACCTAGAAATGCTTATAAACAGTCCTCCTAGTACATTGAGAAAGACAGAGCAATTGGTTGGTCTAGTTAAAAAATTGTTGGATGAGGCCAACGATATTCATATTATGGAATTTGACTTCACCACTGGCTTGGGTGCTTTCGAGTCATCTTTGAAGAGGAAGAAAAGCTTCCTTAGCCCCAAAAAGAAAGGCAAAAGAATCAAGGAAAGTAGTGGCTTGGAAATTGATTTGAACATCCACGCATCTGAATATGATCCTTTCTAGTTTCAATATCTCAACAAGAGGGGTCGTCCTCGCTCCAACATTGCACCATCAATTGTCTCAGGTCAGTTGCATTTATTGAAAATATCTATGTGTTGTTGTTTTTGCTTTCTTTGTCATGTTGTTGATGTATCCATGCATACACGTGTGTTTACGTGCAGTGCGGATGCTTGCAGAGGGGCAGCAATTTCCCGTGGTTGCTCCAAGGCAAAGACATAGACCAAGGTAGCACCAGCCGGGTCTAACTGTAAGCCCATGTACACTTCACGGGATTCCTTATGCAATGGATTCCAGGTGTTCAGGTGACTAGTGCTCTATGTCACAATACTGCCCTGACGATATTACATCACATGCATAGGTGTTTCTCCCAGGGTTCTTCCATCTGAAGAGCACGACTGGTTGATTGGGAGCACACCCGTTGGAAGTTTCCAAGGTTTGGTGCGTGCCCTACTTTAGCAGTTGTTGTTTTTTCTGTATTCGTCATGTTGTTGATATATACATGCATACACATGTGTTGACATGTGATGAGGATGCTTGTAGAGGGGTAGCGGTCTGTCACGGTTGCTCCAAGGCAGAGACATAGACCAAGGTAGCACAAGCCGGGTCTAACTGCAAGCCCAAGTACACATCACGGGACTCCTTATGCAATGGATTTCAGGTGTTCAGGTGACTAGTGCTCTATGTCACAATACTGCCCTGACGATATTACATCACATGCATAGGTGTTTCTCCCAGGGTTCTTCCATCTGAAGAGCACGACTGGTTGATTGGGAGCACACCCGTTGGAAGTTTCCAAGGTTTGGCGCGTGCCCTACTTTAGCAGTTGTTGTTTTTTCTTTCTTCATCATGTTGTTGATGTATCCATGCATACACATGTGTTGATGTGTAGTGCGGATTCTTGCAGAGGGGTAGCAGTCTATCGCAGTTGCTCCAAGGCAGAGACATAAACCAAGGCAGCACCAGCCGGGTCTAACTGCAAGCTTAGGTACACTTCACGGGACTCCTTATGCAATGGATTTCAGGTGTTCAGGTGACTAGTTTTCTTCATCACAATATTGCCTTGACGATATTACATTACATGCACAGGTGCTTCTCCCAGGGTTCTTCTGTCTGAGGAGCACGACTGGTTGATTGGGATCATGCCCATTGGTAGTTTCCAAGGTTTGGTGTGTGCCCTACTTTAGCAGTTGTTGTTTTTTCTATCTTCGTCATGTTGTTGATTTATCCATGCATACACATGTGTTTACGTGTAGTGGGGATGCTTGCAGAGGGGCAGCAATCTGTTGCGGTTGCTCCAAGGCAGAGACATAGACCAAGGCAGCACTAGTCGGGTCTAACTGCAAGCCCAAGTACACTTCACGGGACTCCTTATGCAATGGATTTCAGGTGTTCAGGTGACTAGTGTTCTGCGTCACAATACTACCCTGACGATATTACATCACATGCATAGGTGCTTCTCCCAAGGTTCTTCCGTCCGGGGAGCACAACTGGTTCATTGGGAGCACACCCATTGGCAGTTTATTAGGTTTGGCGTGTGCCCTACTTTAGCAGTTGTTGTTTTTGCTTTCTTCGTCATGTTGTTAACGTATCCATGCATACACATGTGTGACGTATGGTGCGGATGCTTGTAGAGGGGCAGCAGTCTGTCGTGGTTGCTCTAAGGCAAAGACATAGACCAAGGCAGCACCAATCGGGTCTAATTGCAAGCCCAGGTATACTTCACGGGACTCCTTATGCAATGGATTGCAGGTGTTCAGGTGACTAGTGTTTTGCATCACAATACTACCCTGACGATATTACATCACATGCACAGGTGCTTCTCCCAGGGCTCTTCCGTCCGGGGAGCACGACTGGTTGATTGGGAGCACACCCATTGGAAGTTTCTAAGGTTTGGCGCATGCCCTACTTTAGTAGTTGTTGTTTTTGCTTTCTTCGTCGTGTTGTTGTTGTATCCATGCATACACATGTGTTGACATGCGATGCAGATGCTTGCAGAGGGGCAGCAGTCTATCGCGGTTGCTCCAAGGTAGAGACATAGACCAAGGCAGCACCAGCCGGGTCTAACTACAAGCCCAGGTACCCTTCACGGGACTCCTTATGCAATGGATTTCAGGTGTTCAGGTGACTGGTTTTCTGCGTCACAATACTGCCTTGACGATATTACATCACATGCACAGGTGCTTCTCCCAGGGTTCTTCCGTCCAGGGAGCACGACTGGTTGATTGGGAGCACACCCATTGGCAATTTCCAAGGTTTGGTGCATGCCCTACTTTAGCAGTTGTTGTTTCTGCTTTCTTCATCATGTTGTTGATGTATCCATGCATACACATGTGTTGGCATGTGGTGCAGATTCTTGTAGAGGGGCAACAGTGTGTTGTGGTTGCTGCAAGGCAAAGACATAGACCAATTCAGCACCAGCCGGGTCTAACTGCAAGCCTAGGAACCCTTCACAGGACTCCTTATGAAATGGATTTCAGGTGTTCAGGTGACTAGTGTTCTGCATCACAATACTACCCTGACAATATTACATCACATGCACAGGTTCTTCTCGCAGGGTTCTTCCGTCCAGGGAGCACGACTGGTTGATTGGGAGCACACCCATTAGCAACTTCCAAGGTTTGGCACGTGCCCTACTTTAGCAGTTGTTGTTTTTGCTCTCTTGATCATGTTGTTGATGTATCCATGCATACATATGTGTTGACGTGCGGTGCGGATGCTTGCAGAGGGGTAGTAGTCTGTCGCGGTTGCTCCAAGGCATAGACATAGACCAATTCAGCACCAGCCGGGTCTAACTACAAGCCCAGGTACCCTTCATGGGACTCCTTATGCAATGGATTTAAGGTGTTTAGGTGACTAGTGTTCTGCGTCACAGTACTACCCCGACGATATTACATCACTTGCATAGATGCTTCTCCCAGGGTTCTTCCTTCCAGGGAGCACGACTGGTTGATTGGGATCACACCCATTGGTAGTTTCCAAGGTTTGGCGCGTGCCCTACTTTAGCAGTTGTTGTTTTTGCTTTCTTCATCATGTTGTTGATGTATCCATGCATACAAATGTGTTGATGTGCGGTGAGGATGCTTGCAGAGGGGCAGTAGTCTGTCACAGTTGCTCCAAGGCAGAGACATAGACCAAGGCAGCACCAACCGGGTCTAACTGCAAGCCCAAGTACACTTCACGGGACTCCTTATTTAATGGATTTCAGGTGTTCAGGTGACTAGTGTTCTGCATCACAATATTTCCCTGACGATATTACATCACATGCACAGGTTCTTCTCCCAGGGTTCTTCCGTCCGGGGAGCATGACTAGTTGATTGGGAGCACACCCATTGGCAGTTTCCAAGGTTTGGCGTGTGCCCTACTTTAGTAGTTGTTGTTTTTTCTTTCTTCGCCATGTTGTTGATGTATCTATGCATACACATTTGCAGAGGGGCAACAGTCATGGATGTTGTTAACATATTGATGTTTTCATGTCTATCTATATGCCATGTGACTCTAGAACAAGAGGAGAAGCATCATCTTCAGCTCCACAGAATCCCCTATGGGAAGGCTTTAAACTTATGTGACATAGAGCTTTCCACAGATAGTTCCATAATTTATGCTATGGCTGAAAGTGAATGGAGCATTCTCAAATGTGAAAATCTAGCATTTTGCTTCAAGCGCCCCTAGATTATAGCCTTGAGGTAGTGCAATGATCACGAAATGGTTACTTCAAAATCAACCAAAAGGGATTTCCCACACACTACAAGATGATCTTGATGAATAACGGCAACACCTACATCAACAAAAGCAAGTGATGGAGGGTTAGCTCAAAGATAAAAATGCAGATTCTTGGAAAACCCTTTTTTATTGAGAAATTGTCATTGCATTATAGTATCCGGAGGAGTATTCTCTTTTCTGGACGTGGCATTTTTTTTCTGTATATGTCCGCAACATACTCTTAAGCATAAGGGAAATAATCTTACATCTGAAGAAAGTCGATATTGTATTGTCTCTATAGTTATTCCTATTGACAATTTATAATTCTGTCCATCTAAAATTCCATAGTATATTGTATTGTAGTTTGCGATGGGCTGATGCATTCCTTGAATGAAAATAGAGAAGTTGGGGACGATGCTTATTGTTGATATGTTGTAAAGGAGAGTGCAAAATAAGAACAATAGCATGTCAAATATTGATCAAACATTCAATCCATGCCTGGGACTTTCTAAAATATTCCACATATAGCATGCTGGCAGAGTTTAATTATGCATATTTTTATAGACAACCTGCTCACTAATATTTACATCCTTGATTATATTTTAGCTTTTTTTAACTGCTTATGTTTAAATTTGATCAAATACATACCTTTCAGGGTCTTAAGTTGCACTTTCTTGTTGTTGAACTTGTGTTAACTCCATTACATGGTAGATTGAAAGTTTCTGTAGACATTAGGGTGACTTCATGGATGGCTAGTTTATACTTGCTACAACTAGTATTTGATGGTAGTTTATACTTGCTTCTAGATGGCTATGCTTATAGACTTACTTTTTTCTAAACCTAATATCGCTTTGGAATTTAGGTTTGTTGAATTCAAATTATATTTATGTTCAATTCATACATAGTTAAGGAGTTGAAATCACTGGAAAGAGCATGGATTCAGCTAGCAAACCCATTCCAGCTGATACACCATCTCTACATGCCAATATCATGAAGGACAAGATTGATGTTGATATTGTTTCAAAGATAATAAAAAAATACGGTTAATGAGAACCAAAATACCCAATATGAGCAATAAATGCAACTCTGAAGTAGATACATTTAGTCTCATTAAAACAACTATTGATGACAATATAGCAGCCACCTCCAATATGGTTATGATTGTTCACAAAATTTAAATTTATATGCCTTGAAAAGGAATATTTCTAATGTATTAATTAATAATTACAACATCAACTTAACCAAGTTTAAATTTCTCCCACCATATTTATGTGAAAGCATATATTTATATTGTTATAATATAGCCCAAACTTAACCAAAACATAACATCATGATCACATCTCAACAATCCATTGAAAGTAAAAGATGATCGAAAACACTTTTCTTATTAATATTGGTCAATGTTTTTTTTTCACGGAAAAGATGAATAAAATTTTACAAAAAAAAGTTGTAGCTCATTATATTAATAAATGAACCACATTATTCATAGGCCAAAAAAGTTGTAAATATATAGCATCAACATCAATGTCTGATAGAGATCATAAATCATCATGTCTAGAAATAAACACATGTTTATGCTTATACACATACATATTTTCCTGCTATATGTATTAACAAGTACCAGCAATATTGTGCACAACAAAAATGTAAACAGTAACCAAACTGTGCACTATAAAAAGTATCGGTAAGCATGTGAAGAGTATTCCATCTACTGACTTTCAGCAAAGAAAGGATCAACTAGGGTGTGGTCTTGGGTCTAGCTCATTGATATTGTCATCAACTCCTTCCCACAAATCCCAACTTCCTTCACCAACCTGTAGCCCAATATTAGAAAATTGATCTATCGACATGTTCCTTTCCATGTATATATGTCGATATGATATGTTCTGAAATAAACTTCCTATTTTGATGAGTTCTCCATATAAAGGCTTCAACATGATATTCTTTGGAGGCTTTTCATTTTTAACCAATCTATAACCAGTATACAATACCCATAAATTTGGAGCTTTTGAACCCCTTTTGAGACAACCAAGAGCATAACTAACTTGAGAGCCATCAGTTCAACTCGATTGTTGGTACTTCTCCCAATTCCAGCTGCAAACATGTACCAATGAGTATCATATATAGCAAATTCCCCCTAGCTCCTCCCTCCATGTATTAGCTATGTAAGGGCGGGAAATAAAGACATGATTTTTATTTTCAGATTATTCATTGGAGAGAGGACACCTACCTGGACCACAGCCAAACTTTTTAATTAGATTAGCCCGTACTAGGACCTTACCAAATAGTGTTTAACACAAAAATTTGTGTTGGCAATATGGAAGATGGCGTTATTGGCATTGATGTCAATATATGAGATGATGGAGATTTGGTGAACTAATGATTGTGGACAGACACATCCTAGTGATGATCATTGATGGAAAAATAAGATGAGAGGCATATCCTTGTTGACAAAACCATGGATGAGGCTGAAAGCTCTATGAGAGCAAGTGGTGAAACTAGGAGACGCTGTCTAAAAGAAGGGTGCTTGCAATAATAATGCAAAGACAAAAATTGATAGGTTTTCTCAAAGACTTTTCTATGAGGCTCAAGACATGCCACTTCTTCAAGAAGCTTTGAGTTTCTATAGGCTAGTGTTGACATTTGGTTGGTAACCTTGTGTATGGAAGTGTTGAAACCTGTTCAACAAGTTTTTACAGAAAATGGACTAATTCTTAGAGCTGTGGTGCAACAATTACGTATTGCAATAAGACCAGAAGTTTGCACACAGGGGCTTTATCTGCTTTGCAATGTTGCAGCAGGGAATGAGTTTCACAAAGATGAAGTCATGTGTTTTGTTCAAGCAATCTTACCAGGAAGAGTGTATTCCTTTGATTAGGTTTTTGCAGGACATGAACAAATCTCAAGTTCGTGTGGCAATAGTATGGTGAGAGAGAAGGTATTGAAGATGTTATTGTGGGAAAGAGGAGGTTTCAGTATGAGGAGAAGGTTGAGAAGAACCCGCTTAATTATGATGTCTAGTTTGATTATGTACGCCTTGAAGAAAGTGTCTGCAACAAGGAGAGGATCAGAGAGAATTATGAGAGAGCTATAGCAAATGTACCACTCGTAGAGGAGAAGCACTACTGGCAATAGTATATCTATTTGTGGATAAATTATGTGTTATATGAGGAACTTGAAGCAGAAGACATGGAGCGCGCAAGTGGGTTTTGGAAATCAGGGGTTTCTGAATATGGGTTAATGCAATCTGCTAATTTTCGAGGTAAGTTTCAGAAATTAGAGTCTAAGTCTAGAGAATCCCAACAGTTTGATTCAGATAGCTTCTTTTCTAGATATTATTCTAAACAAGACAAATCTGTCACTGCTAGGTTTAGCAAAGGAAATTTATTCAGACAAATCCCACCACCAGTTGTGCTAGATGTACAATCTGCACTTGTACTAGACCTCCTTAAACAGCGGGATTGGATCTTTTTTTTCTTCTAATATGGTAATTGGCATCATGGACACACACCACAACGTTGATGATCAAGAAATGATCTCCCAAGACTTGCAAGACACCCGCAATGAGGAGATCATCACAGAGATGTAGGAAACACAACATATCTCAACATACGATGGTGGTTATGATTCACAAGAATAGATCGGTGAGACTGAAAATGCATCAAGAGTCCTGGAAATTGTTTGCATAGAAGATATGGTGTTCATAGTGGATATGAGACGTGTAACAGTGAGGGCATTTTGAAGGAATTCAACCGACATAATACACTAAAGCGCAGAAGATACATGAATCCTTTGATCATAGGACCGACGGTTGTGATTTGTTTGCCCATTGGGATTTATCCCAAATTGACTGGGAGGAATGATTTATATGGGTTTATATATCCCATCCTTTCATACTCTATTTGACGCATAGAGCAAAGGTATGGTGGGGGCTCTAGGTGTTTGGACTCCATGAGAAGATCACCATCTCGGAGCCCGGGACGACCTATCAAACCCCCTACCTTTTGCTACGCATGGCAAATCTGTTCGACGACATGGATTTTGACATGGGAAAGACACGTTGAGGCAGACAACGATAAGGAGGACTGTGTAGTCCGTGTGGACGATGATTGGATAATGAGAGGAGGGAAGATGGTGGTTCATTGGACAGTGGTTCATAGATTGCAATAAGACCAACGTACATCAAATCTCCACCAGTATATGATACAGCCAATCTCTCTCAAGATCCATGCCACGCCATCTTTTCAATATTGCTAAACCCTCCTGTTAAGGATCCGATTTCTAGCAACTCCATGGGAAGTAAATGCGCATCAAGTGATGGAGGTATTCCAACAAAGTGAAGAGAGCCCAATATTGTGGAATCAAAGAATGCCATAAAAATAACTCATCCATCAGGTCCCCACGTTGCACTAATACCACAGCCACCAGAAGATGACCATTGCCGTAAAGTGAAGAAAAGCTAAGGTGGCAGGCCATGTAGCAATAGTAAAGTGAAGAAAAGATGAGGTGGCAGATGCGTCGTGGAGGTAGACAATGTGTGATCAAAGTGTTGACCTATCCTGATCTTCTTCTATTGCCAATATCCCATGCAATCCAATCCCCAATAACCCCAAAATCCAAGATCAAAGGATTCCACATGATGGAAACATTTTTAAGGACTTTCCTCTAGTTCTAAACCATTCTTTAGTAGTGAGGAGGTATATGTATTTATGATGGACTACTTTAACCCACAACACTTCACCTTTTATACTCTCCAAACACCCTTTGTTGTTAAAGCTTTGGACAAACATGAATGATTCTTCAATCCCCACCCCCCACATCCCTTGACTCTTTTGGAAGAGCTATCTTTTTCCAAGATACCCATGGATATGGTTTTTCTTTAGACTTCGCTCTCCATAAAACTGAAACACGACTTCATTATGTAGTCCATGGTACCTATAAGGACATAAGCTAAGGATACCCAATAAATAATTGAAGCCTCCACAACAAAATTCATCATAACTAATCTACCTCCCCTTAATAGCCACTTATTACACCAGAGGTGTAGCCTCTTATAAATTTCGTTGATGAGACATACCCAATCCTTTCGAAGATAGTCATTAGGATTGATAACATTTCACAAGAAATTTAAACCCAAATTAATGTCAACCATAACAAAATCAAATTAGGAGGTTATCCAATCAGTTGCCTCTTGATCAAGATTCATATAGGAAAAAGTAGATTTTCTTAAATTGCACATTATATATGTAGCTTCAATAAATAAAGATAGTGTGTTCTTTAACTTAGTTATATCCCTTATGGATCCATTAAAAAAAAGCAAGATATCATCTACAAAAAGCATATGAGAAACAACAACATTTCCACCTATTTTGATCCCCTTAAGAGTCCCATTTCATCTAGGATGGTGAATTGCTCTACTTAGTCCTTCCATTATCAAGAAAAAAAGAAGTGGATCTAGGGGACACCCTTGCCTCAAGCCTCTCCCATACCTAAAAAAAATTGAAGTTGCGCCATTAAGCAAGACTACAAAAGACATTGACTGAATGCAAGAGAGGATCCAATCTACAATATATAGATCAAAACCAACCCGTAGCATAGCAAGTCTAAGGTAGGTCCAATTGACCCGGTCATATGCTTTGGAGAAGTCAATTTAATAATGAATGCAGGCAAGTGCTTCATCTTGAATTTGTGTAAAGCTTCCTGGGTAATCCCTATTGCATCATGAATATGACGTCCTTCTAAAAAATCAAATTGCTTAGAGGACACAATTGTGGAAAAGATGCCCCTAATCATGTTTGTAATAATCTTGGCAATAAGTTTATATATGCATTTACACAATGAAATTGATTTGAAATCCTCCATATTGAACACCTTATTAAATTTTGGTATAAGTGTTATAGAAGTATAATTGAAGGTTGCTACGTTTCTACATCTAATCTTGGATTCCTCTATAATGGCCAATAGGTCTACCTCAAATGATTCCATGAAACCAGAGAAAAAATCCACTAGCCACCCATCTGGTCCAATGCTTTTGCCTTTTTGCATTGAATGAACAACCTCTTTAAGTTCTTCCATAGACACTTTAATTGAACTTTGATAGCCTTGCTTCTCTAAGGAGGAATGCGTTTCTTGTTCTCTAGTCACTACTCGAAGAAGAAACATGAGATTTTGGTGTTCTCGTTATTCATGAAAGACATTTTCCAGATGTATGGTTTTCCAAAATTTACCATAAGTGATTGGGATGCAAAATAATAAGTTAGTCCACTAGATATTGAGCTGCTCTTTTCTACTTGGACGTTTTTATTATATTCTTGATATACTCTTTCTTTTTTTACAAATTGCTTAGTTTGATTTGGAGTTTTTTTCTTTCTTAATAAGGTCTCTTCTTATGCCAATGCCATTGTTCAGGATGTCAAGCATTACTCTCATCCCAAACACTAGTTACCATCTTGAGCTCCTCTTTTCTACTTGGAGGACACACAAGCTCAACCGCAAGCTCCACTTTACATTGAGGACACACAAATCTATCCAATCCATGTGGTACATTTAGCAAAGTCTTATAGTGAGCACAAGGGAGCTGAATTATGGAGGGATCAATACATGTCAGAGATTTTAAGTATTTTACAGAGAACATTGACAAGGATAGGCCTTTCATTTACATAATATCGAATATGTACAAGATAGATGCATTCTTAATGCAAACAATGTTGCAATAAGGTCTGAGTGCGAGGTCTGAGTCTGCACTGATAGATACATTCTTGGCATCTAGTATCAGCAAAAACTCCTTGGCTTTAACTTGTGTTTGTGAGTTCCAGCACCATCACAAGTAGGAAGAAAAAATAAAATATATTAGGCTGAAAGAAGGCATTGGAAAATTTTATAATTGCTATCTAGTTATTTCTTTAGGGTTAGCATCACAAAGCAATTGGCATTATTGAAACACAAAGGGTAAAGGTATGACTTTTCATTTAGTCAAATATTTGTAAGGTCAGATTTCCCTTATAATTTATTGACTAATGACATTCAGTTGAGTGTGATGTCAAACCTATTAAATGTTGGGTGTGTGTCATATGATCTTTCCTTAGTGACTTGGGTGGCTTCCTCTATGACCTAGAGGTGGAACTATGAGGTGTTGGTCTAGAATTTGATGGGAGATACTTGTGCTCATGCCTTGGAGGAATAAAGAGAATAACACTTGGATCATTAAAAATTACAGAAAACAAAGAGTTCAATTTCTCCCAATTTAAATAAATAAAGAATTTACTCAATCCTACCTAAGCCTTGTTACTTTTTTTTAGTTTTTTGGTTTGTTGGATTATCTCCTTTGGCTCATGGGACAAATCCCCATTGGCTGTCATGTTGTCATAGTTGTAGAAACTACATGATTTTAAGTTGAAGGGTAGAGGTTTGAATGATTCTTCCATAAAACAACCCAGGCACCAAATTGAATCTCTCCCAAAGTTGATGTTGCCGGCAGAGTTCTACTGTAGATGGACAATAGGGACAATAGGGACCTCATATCAAGTTGTATGTTGAGGATGGCATTTCTAAAACAGATATATATGTATATGTATTACTATATGGATGTAATTTCTTCTAGTCAGTGGAAAAAGGGGATTAGATAAATGGGATCAAAATGAGATCAAGATTATTATGATAGATTTTAATTATTTTGTTTTGCAAAATAATCTTCCATGGCTAGTTAAAAAGCTAGTTAAAATAATTTTTAATTATTTACATGGGTTTAATTAATGTAATGGAAAAAAAATAACCTTATTGATCAGAAAACTAATGGAATAGGCAGGAAAGGACCAATGATTTCACTAGTTGTGGACATAAATGTGCATGTGTTAAAATTGCAAAAATTCTTGCAGAAAACTACAAAAAAATAGAATTTTTTTTTAGAGAAGAACAAGTGATTACATGCATATCAATGGGCTCAAAGTAGGAGAGGAGGGTGTTGATGCATCTTTAAATCACTTGAGTTGCTTGGATTTGAGAGCTCAAGGAGAATCCTGAGAAGGAAAAAAAATCCCTAGGACAGAACTTTGTAGAAGCCCTATTCTAAGGCTCTGATACAGGTTCATCTGAGCACCAAGTAGAGAGGATACTGTCGTAATGTACACACCTGTTATATACTCATTTAAATTATCTATAGATAGGACTGCAAAATTGTGGGAGAGCAATCAAAGTTTGACCAAGTCTTGAATAAAATACAATAATTTAGGTCAGTGATCTATTTGGACCAAGTCACCTAACATTGCAAAAGATAAAATTCAAAATAGAAAATAGATACAGCTCAAAAGTATACCCAAGTACAACTACAATAGATGTTCACAAATGCTCACTAGGCTAAGTCTCACCAAAGGCCAAAGTCAAATGATTCAGATTTGGAAACAACTTGAGAAACCAAAAATGAGTAGCTAGCTGAACAACGACATGGCAAACTCAACAATAAATCGACATATTAAAGAATGTAATAATTCCTAATGGTATCTCAACAAGCAATGGAGCTTGAAAATGTTGGAAATAACTCAACATTAACTAGACATTAGGTTGGAAATAACTTGTTGAGGTTCCTCACAGTTGGTGAGACTTGCTAATCTATTGTTTTGCATCATTTGGTACTTCCAACCAAGGATGACAACTGGGATGACTATGGGAGCAAAAACAAAGTGGTATTACAAATAGGTAAGAGAATTTAAGGCAGATGTACCTGTGAGGAAGGTGAAACAATAACATTGACAGTAGGGTTAATTGTGAACCTATCCCCTATCTTGGCCATCCATCTCTTTTTTTGATTTACTATCACTGGATTGTATATTGTTGTGACATGATGAGTAAAAATATTTGGGAATTGGGTATTTTAAAGAATAAGGTAATGGCCTAGTTAGTTCCTCCACTCGTAAATTTGCTGCAAAAGTTACAGTGGACCTTACCTCTGCTGAGGTCGTTGCAAACCAACAAAACAAATCTTATTTTGCCAGATTTTTTAGTGTTTTAACAATTACTCATTAAGTGTTTAATCAATAACATAAAAATCTTCAATAAGGTTAGTTTTTTGTCCATTACATCAATTAATCTTTCATGGTCCTTTCCTGCCTATTCCATTCGGCTAGTTAAAAAGCTAGAGATGATTTCTTGCCCAATTTTCTTTCCCATTGATAGGTGAGCCATACCACTTAATTTTCACATATAAATTGAACAAAGAATAAATTGATTGCACTAACAATGACATTTGTATTGTGATTTTTTTAAGAGCTCATTAGAATAACAATGATCATTTGGTAGATTGAGAGTTTTTGTAGATGTTAGGGTTACTTCATGGTTGCATGTCATGCCAATTTTTTTGCTTTTTTCATGAATATTTGTTTACCCTTAGGTAGCAGGTCATGTCACCAGGAACAGTGTACACATATGGAAAGAATTAATTAAAAAACCGGCAAAGAGATTCAAGAGATACCATATTTAGAAAAACATCTGCAATATCATAACCATTTTGGATATGAAAGTACATTCCACCATAATTATATAAAATCACTGTACACTTAATAAGAGTTGTGATACTGCCATGCCATAATAGGCAGTACAACAAGAATAAGAAGAAAACATCCACGCCATGGAAATATATATTGATTTTCAAGAATGATTCCTTTTGGAAGGGTCTTTAATGGGAAGACATATTGGACATCAGAAGTTGCAACTGCCCCTGCTCTTGAAACTATATATGTACACATCCTCTTGAGCTCAGCCTGGTAATCGATGGTAAAAGTCTGGAATTGATTAGCAACATTTTTTGCTTCTATATGAAGAAGTTTCAAATGGTCTTTCCAGACTTTGTATTCCCCATTCATCTGGTTACATATTAACAATGAGTTGGTGACCACTGCAATATTTTTTGCACCATATTCTTTCGTGGCCTTCAGCCCTTCAACCATGCTATATAGTATGCTTCATTGTTAGTAGTCCTTCCAGATACTTCTCTCCTATTTTGGAGCACGTGGTGTGTTGCTTGGTTGTGAAGGATATAATATATAACTGCTTGGCTTGGGTTAGGTTAACAAGACACCTCAATGTGCATTGTCCACTTCTGCACCATTTTGTGACTACGCTTTCTATCACATATATAAATGAGCAAGAGGTTTAATTAGGAAGCAGAGAAACCAATAACTTTGTATTCAACGGAAAATCAAACCAATAATTTATATTCATAGGAAAATCAAAGTTATATATATCATGTTGTCTTGAGCCAAAACAAATTCGAAGAAAGAAAATCAGACTTGTATATAATATATGATATGGTCTTAAGCCAAAAAGCTTTTCCAAAAAGAACACTACAATCCGAAATACTAATATAGCACTCATCAAAGCTCCTCGTGTGCTAACTAACCAGATCATCTAAGGCTGATTACAGAAGCGTAACTGTTTAGGATAAAACACATTCCAAAAAGAACACTATAGTTGAATCTGAAAGGTTTATTACAGCAAGAATTACTTTAATTTTGTCCAACCTTTACATGTCAGATATTTTCATCATACTCTTCATTCAGTAAACTAGAAAATCTGCATTTCATCATACATTATGCAATCTGTATTGTAGGAAAATGACACTAACTATGTCTGTCAAGTCAGTTAAAAGAGTACATAAAAGGTATGCTTTTCCAGATTACTTTTATACTAAAATTGATACATAAAATTTAATAATAAAACTAGGTTGAAACCTACAAAGACTCATGCGATTTGCAGGAAGTTTAAAGGCAGCTTATGGTTCAAGACAAGTTATGTACAGTTTCCAGGTCTTAGTTGCATTAACCTTAATGGACCATATGAACGACTTACAATTTATAGTAGTTTGCAAGTCTTAGTTGCATTAACCTTAGTAGATATACCAAATAATAATAAAACTGAAATTTACATCATCAGTATCATAAGAAATAGTTGATCGCCTTCAAAGAGGTAAGGTTGATACATAGAATTAAATGATAAATTGTATAGAAGACTTGTACACACATGGTAAAAGATGAACTGATCTTATCAAAAAACTTGTATTTGAAATCACTTTGTGTCACTGAATAATGTTTTAAGTATTTTACATAAAACAATGACAAGGATAGGCCTTTCATTTACATAATATCGAATATGTACAAGATAGATACATTCTTAATGCAAACAATGCTGCAATAAGGTTTGAGTGCAAGGCCTAAGTATGCACTGATAGATACATTCTTGGCATCTAGTATCAGCAAAAACTCATATACCATAGATAGACAAGAAACCATTCCATTAAGTGCCCAAAGTTTCTTGCTTTTGTGACGCACAGAATCACCCAAAAGTGCCCAAAATTGCTTCTTTCATGTCCATGATTAAAAGTGATGTTGTTTGAAGCTCTTTAGAAGTATAGGGAAGCTTAGATGCACAAATATTGACTAATGACATTCGGTTGAGTGTGCTGTCAACAAGTATTAGCAATGTTGTCTATCTGAAATAAAAATGTACTCATGGGAAGATGTCATTTATATGAGTGAAATGCGGTTCACAATCTGTTAGTAATGGCATGCACTTAAGCATTACATGTTGTGACCATCACAAGCAGGCTGTTATGTGTTTTCCCTCCATGGGTTGTTCCACCCTGTGCAAGTGGGATCACATATAATTTTTTCAATCTAGCTTCATCTGTCGATAATAAAAAATTCCTCATTGCACAGTTCTGAACATATAATAACAAATAAAAACAGAAAATATATTACAATAAATATTCAACATGAAAACAATATTTGTAGTTCAATCATTAAATGAGGAAGAGAAGTAGGTTCCTCAAAAACATCAAATGGTATTGGAACTTCACCAATGAAAGAACTTGCCGTAAACACTGATGACATAATTGGGAAGGAAAAACATCAAAACTACCAGCAAAGCCCAACAAATGATCTTCACAATCCATCCACCATGGTGCCACCCATCTGGAATGTCTTTTCGAGTCTTAATTCCAATCCTCATGACAGAAAATATAGTGAAAGGGATTATATTGCAAAACTCACCAACAAACCATCTTTATGCTCCAATTTCATTATCATTATTTGGATTATAGCAATGGAGAGTTTCAATATTTCATAGTGGATGATCATTTCTACAACAAAATAATATGACAATCAGTGATAATGCAAAAAATGTGTGGTACTTTGTATCTTCAATATACATCCTTGATATAAGGAAAAACAATATATATTTTTATCAAAACCATGCAGGATTGTTAACAGGATTATCAGCATCCAATAGAGACACCCTATATCAAAACTGGTCATCATTATATACATACAAGGTCAGCTTGTATACATCACTTTTGGTCATCCTACATGCTATTGGGTTGGACTTCCCTATTGGAACTAAAAACTAGTTTATATACCAATGAAAGTCACCCTTTTCTCCTTTCCGAGAAAACATCCTCATATTGCAACAAAATTCCAAGAACAGAAATTTGGATAGAACCAATCAACCTCGCCTTGGATTGGAAAGCTACCTGTTAAAAGAAAACAAAAAACAATATTTGTAAATTTGAAAAATTAAACAATATACAAAACAACGTACTTTAATTTCAAAAAATAAACACAAAGTACAAACAAAATAACACTTCACACCTATTTCTCTTCATAGTGCAGTGCGTGGCCTCTTTGTTTTGGCGATAGATTGTGAATAGAATGAAGGGTGATGATATTTCAATTTCTTATCCTTTGTTTTATTTGGGGTGAGAAAGGTCCGTCTACGACCCCTACGTTGTGTATTTGCATTCTGGACCTTTCCATGATTTACAACAGTATTGTCCTCTCCATCTCTGTCACCTTCTTCATTTAGCACATTTTGGACATTTTCTTTTGGATTCTTTTGGACATTAGCGGGCCTAAACGAACACAACTGGGTGTCCTGTCAAATATTGGTGAGCCTAAAGGAACAGTAGCGGGTGTCCTGTCAAATATTGGCCTGCCTAAAGGAACACTATCGGGTGTCCTGCCAAATATTGTCTGGCCTAAAGGAACACTACCCGGTGTCCTATCAAATATAGGCCTAGAAAATTTATCAAATGAACACTGAATAACATCCACATCTTCACCAACATCAGGGGTTTGACTCGTTCCTTCTACTTTTTCAATGCATTCATTCATATTTGATGAAGATGGGTCACCAACATATACAATATTTCTCTACTATTATATTGAAACAATGTCAATAAAATGGGGTTTCAATAAAGTATTTCCACTGTGTAACAATACAAGGAGCACTTATAAAACTTACAGCGACTGTCTCTTCAACAGACATGATATTGTCCTCAGGACTTTGTGAAGAGTTGCATACATTTCTCTGTTGCAACGAAAGAATGTTTTAAAAAAGTAAGTTTTTTTTAAATACCTTGCAACATTGCTATTATATGCAACAAAACAAACATTGATTTGAATAGCAATTGGAAAAAAATACAATACAAGGAGCGGCTTATAAAACTTACACTGAGTGTCTTTTCAATGGACATGATATTGTCCTCATGACTTTGTGAAAATTCAAATGCAACATTTTAATTAATTGGAGTCTTGTCAAATGATGGTGGGCTGAAAGGAACACTTTCAGATGTCTTCTCACGCTGTTGAATGCTTTCCTGATTGACACCTCCAGTTGTCATGTCACACAAAGAAAATTCAACATCTTCAGAAATATCAGGGGTTTGATTCAAACCATATGTAGACGATTGACCCACAGATATATTATTTCCCTGTAGAAAAGAGGAAATATTGTCAATAAGATGGATATTAATTCATGCATTTTCAATATGTATCAAAACATGGAGGGGTTTACGAAACGTACGTTGATTGTATCGTCAACAAACATGTAATCATTCTTGGGAAAATTGGAAGAGCTATCTAAATATCTCTGTTGCAATGATAGGATATTCAATATATGTTAGTTTTCCAAATACCATGCAAGATTGGAATTGAATAGGAATTGAAAATTCCTACCGGCGGTGACTCATTGAGGATTTTTCTTAGGGCCTCCCAATCTTTATCTTTTATAACCTTCTTATGAACAATATTCGTTAGTGCAGATTTTTTTTCACTCGCTTGTGCATCGTATTCAGTAACGATTCTTTTGACACTTTCCATTGCATCTTTGCTCAACTCATCTGCACCTTTCACCCCCTATTACAAGAAAAACAAGGATAATACATTGAGAAAGCGTCATTTTTAATATGTCTGAAAATAAAACATCAATACAAGAATCATACCTCTCTTTGGACCTCTCTACGAATGGCAACAGTCTCCACAGCCTTCCTATTCTTCTTAAACCAATATTGAACGTCGTAATTTTTTCGCTTGCGTTCTTTTGACATTCTTGATGCAGACCGAAGCTTGTAGTTATGGCCCCTTGGGGCACCTACATGCAATGTTATGGGTTCCCACCCATGTACTTGCTCACGATGTTTTTTAAATGTGCGACACTTGCTGCGTCGCAAACCATTGCACTCAACTCCCAAACAGTAAAAGAAGTTGTGGCCATTACTTTCCTTGATGACTTTATAAGTCAAGTATTCCTGAGATGGTCAGCCAATAACATATTTAGTTCATGTGGCTCAATACATCAATAAGGATATTGGATTGTTTAGATATAACATGAACCTGTATTATGACCATAGTATCAGAAGGTCAACTTTGGTTTCACAAGCCTCCAAGCAAACAAAACCCTGGAAAATAACAACATTTATACTCTTAGTAACAAATGTTATGCAATACCATCCATTTCTAAAATCACAAATAAACAGTACAATATAGATGTTCGATTTACCATGCACATAAAATATTATTCTAGGAAATTCCAAAACACCACATAATCATTGGACAAGGACTCAAAACACCACATAATCCCTCTAGAGCAAAAATTTGGTCTTTGAGTGGGATGCGGTTTCCATTAGGACATTTTATACACATGTGATAGGTTTCTAGGCTTTGACCATGCTAGGGGAGGAAATCAAGGGCTATAGGCTTTCGGGAAAACAACAAGCTCCTAATCTTCTTATTGATAATACCTAGTAGATGGTTTCTGCAAGACAAAGAAATCCATGCGGGGCAGAGTTCCAGGCAGTGCAGAGTTCCAAATGGGCAGAGTTCCAGGTGGGGCAGAGTTCCAACCGAGGCAGATTTCTTAGGGATCAAAGGTCATGACAAGGTATCGTTACGAGGATTTGTGCACCAAGAATGGATCTCGAGGCCTTGATCAAGGCTGAGGGAGGAAATCAAGGGACTTATATGCTAAATGAAGCTTCCTGGGCTCATGGGCCACGATGAAGGCCTTGAATCATCACGCATCATCTAGATGGGATCATTGACCTTTGAATGGGATATAGGTGGCATTAGAAGGTTTTGCACAATAGGGATTTGTTTAAGGGCCTTAACCATGATAAGGGAGTAAAATATGCATCGTGGACACAAAATGAAGCTTCTATGGTTCATTGGCTATGGACAAGGACTCAAAACACCACATAATCCCTCTAGACCAATCCTTTGGCCTTTGAGTGGGATGTGGTTTCCATTAGGACATTTTATACACATGTGATAGGTTTCAAGGCTTTGACCATGCTAGGGGAGGAAATCAAGGGCTATAGGCTTTCGGAAAAACAACAAGCTCTTAATCTTCTTACTGATAATACCTAGTAGATGGTTTCTGCAAGACAAAGAAATCCATGCAGGGCAGAGTTCCAGGTGGGGCAGAGTTCCAGGCGGGCAGAGTTCTAGGCGGGGTAGAGTTCTAGGCGGGTAGAGTTCTAGCCGGGGCAAAGTTCCAGCCGGGGCAGATTTCTTAGGGCTCAAAGGTCATGACAAGGTACCATTATGAGGATTTGTGCACTAAGAATGGATCTCGAGGCCTTGATCAAGGCTGAGGGAGGAAATCAAGGGACTTATATGCTAAATGAAGCTTCCTAGGCTCATGGGCCACGATGAAGGACTTGAATCATCACACATCATCTAGATGGGATCATTGACCTTTGAATGGGATATAGGTGGCATTAGAATATTTTGCACAATAGGGATTTGTCTAAGGGCCTTGACCATGATAAGGGAGTAAAATATGCATCATGGAAAAAAATGAAGCTTCTATGGTTCATGGGCTATGGACAAGGATTCAAAACACCACATAATCCCTCTAAAGCAAGCCTTTGGCCTTTGAGTGGGATGTGGTTTCCATTAGGTCATTTTATACACGTGATAGGTTTCAAGTCTTTGACCATGCTAGGGGAGGAAATCAAGGGCTATAGAATTTCGGGAAAACAACAAGCTCCTAATCTTCTTACTGATAATACCTAGTAGATGGTTTCTGCAAGACAAAGAAATCCATGCAGGGCAGAGTTCTAGCCGGAGCAGGGTTCTTAGGGCTCAAAGGTCATGACAAGGTACCGTTACAAGGATTTGTGCACCAAGAATGGATCTCGAGGCCTTGATCAAGGCTGAGGGAGGAAATCAAGGGACTTATATGCCAAATGAAACTTCCTGGGCTCATGGGCCACAATGAAGGCCTTGAATCATCACACATCCTCTAGATGGGATCATTGACCTTTGAATGGGATATAGGTGGCATTAGAAGGTTTTGCACAATAGGGATTTGTCTAAGGGCCTTGACCATGATAAGGGAGTAAAATATGAATCATGGACACAAAATGAAGCTTCTATGGTTCATGGGCTATGGACAAGGACTCAAAACACCACATAATCCCTCTAGAGCAAACCTTTGGCCTTTGAGTGGGATGTGGTTTCCATTAGGTCATTTTATACACCAATGATAGGTTTCCGGGCTTTCACCATGCGAGGGCAGGAAATTAAGAGCTATAGGCTTTCGGGAAAACAACAAGCTCCTAATCTTCTTACTGATAATACCTAGTAGATGGTTTCTACAAGACAAAGAAATCCATGTGGGGAAGAGTTCCAGGCGGGGCAGAGTTCTAGAGTGGCAAAGTTCCAGCCGAGGCAAAGTTCTTAGGGTTCAAAGGTCATGACAATGTACTGTTACAAGGATTTGTGAACCAAGAATGGATCTCGAGGCCTTGATCAAGGCTAAGGGAGGAAATCAAGTGACTTATATGCCAAATGAAGCTTCCTAAGCTCATGGGCCATAATGAAGGCCTTGAATCATCACACCTCCTGTAGATGGGATCATTGAACTTTGAATGGGATATAGGTGGCATTAGAAGGTTTTGCACAATAGGTATTTGTCTGAGGGCCTTGACCATGATAAGGGAGTAAAATATGCATCATGGGCAAAAATGAAGCTTCTATGGTTCATGGGCTATGGACAAGAACTCATAACACCACATAATCCCTCTAGAGCAAACCTTTGGCCTTTGAGTGGGATGTGGTTTCCATTAGGTCATTTTATACACATGTGATAGGTTTCAGGGATTTGACCATACTAGAGGAGGAAATCAAGGGTTATAGGCTTTCGGGAAAACAACAAGCTCCTAATCTTCTTACTAATAATACCTAGTAGATGGTTTCTTAAAGACAAAGAAATCCATGCAGGGCAGAGTTCCAAGCGGGGTAGAGTTCCAGTCGGGGCAGAGTTCTTAGGGCTCAAAGGTCATGACAAGGTACCGTTACGACGATTTGTGCACCAAGAATGGATCTCGAGGCCTTGATCAAGGCTGAGGGAGGAAATCAAGGGACTTATTGCTAAATGAAGCTTCCTGGGCTCATGGGTTACGATGAAGGCCTTGAATCATCGCACATCCTCTAGATGGGATCATTGACCTTTGAATGAGATATAGGTGGCATTAGAAGGTTTTGCATAATAGGGATTTGTCTAAGGGCCTTGACCATGATAAGGGAGTAAAATATGCATCGTGGACACAAAATGAAGCTTCTATGGTTCATGGGCTATGGACAAGGACTCAAAACACCACATAATCCCTCTAGAGCAAACCTTTGGCCTTTGAGTGGGATGTGGTTTCCATTAGGTCATTTTATACACATGTGATAGGTTTCAGGGATTTGACCATGCTAGGGGAGGAAATCAAGGGCTATAGGATTTCAGGAAAACAACAAGCTCCTAGTCTTCTTACTGATAATACCTAGTAGATGGTTTCTGCAAGACAAGGAAATCCATGCGGGGCAGAGTTCCAGGCGGGGCAGAGTTCCAACTGGGGTAGAGCTCTAGCCAATGCAGAGTTCCAGGCGGGCAGAGTTCTAGGCGGCGCAGAGTTCCAGACGGGGCAGAGTTCCAGGCGGGCAGAATGCCAGCTGAGGCAGAGTTCTTAGGGCTCAAAGGTCATGACAAGGCACCATTACAAGGATTCATGCACCAAGAATGGGTCTCAAGGCCTTGATCAAGGCTGAGGGAGGAAATCAAGGGACTTATATGCCAAATGAAGCTTCCTGGGCTCGTGGGCCACAATGAAGGCCTTGAATCATCACACAATTAAGTTGAATCATCTAGAGAAAACCTTTGGCCTTTGAGTGGGATGTGGTTTCCATTAGGTCATTTTATACACCAATGATAGGTTTCCAAGATTTCGCCATGCTAGGGGAGTAAAACCAAGGGATATAGGTTTCCAATGAAGCTTCTAGGGTTCATGGGCCATGAACGAGGTTTCAAACCACCATATAAGTGAAACAAGAAAGAGATCAAGAAAACAAATAGATCAACCAGATACTAAGAAGAAATTGACAAAATAGAAACTCAAGCATTTCCATTATGCTATCAAATAGATGTCTTCGCAAAGTTCCAACCGAGGCAGAAATACCACCATTGAGGTTGAGGTCAAGCATTTCATCCAAATGATGAGAAAACAACAAGCACCTAATATTCTTGCGTATAATACCTAGTATATGGGTTCCACAAGACAAAGAAATCCAGTCGGGGTAGAGTTCCAGTGGGGGCAGAGTTCCAGGCAGGGAAAAGTTCCAGTTGGGGCAGAGAATGGACACACCAAACCAGAAACCCTACATGCATCAACCTGCTTGGTCCCAGGCCAAGAATGCCAGGAGACAACTAAGGGACCTAGGGTACCTTATAGGGTCTTACCCCACCCTAATTAACTAAATATGGCACCATCCTACTTGAGAATGGGTCTCGCATCTAGACAAACTTTAACAGTTGTTATCCCTAATGTTGTCACATACAATGTACTTATGATGGCCTTTGCAAAGAAGGCAAGTTCAACAACGCAAACATGCAAGTTCAAGTGAAGGTTTCCAGTCAGGGCAAAGTTCCAGCAGGGCATAGTTCTAGTCGGAGCAGAGTTTCGGCGGGGAAAAGTACCAGCCCGAGCAGAGTTCCATCCCGGGCAGAGTTCCAACCAGGTCAGAGTTCCAGCTGGGACAGAGTTCCAACCGGGGCAGAGTTCCAGCCAGGGCAGAGTTCCAACAAGGACAAGGTTCCAACAAGGCGGGGCAAAGTTCCAGCTGGGTAGAGTTCCAATCGGGAAAAGTTCCATCCCGGGCAAAGTTCCAACCTAGGCAGAGTTCTAGCCCAAGCAGAGTTCTAGCCCCGGCAGAGTTCTAGCACGTTTTATCCCATGCAATCCATACACTTGGACAAAAAATTGGGAAGAAATGAAGGTTTTATGTATTGTTCCCTCTCAAGCCAAGTTAAGCCAAGCAACATAAAACAGGCCACCCTTAAAAAATTCTTTGATAAACTAAGCTGCTCCAAACTATACTATATTCCCTTCGACAAGTTAATTTTGAATAGTTATGGTAAGACAATTTATTCTTTATTTTCAGCAATGTGAATTCATCCCCGTCACTAGTCCTTCTTCTTTTCTTGGGTTTACTGGAATATATATGTTCCTAAGTATTAATGACAAGTTCTTATGACAATTCAAGCATTGTTCCATCAAACTACACAACTTATACAAAAGATAGAGGTTATTAAAGATAAAGAGGTTCAAATAATTGTTTGAATACAATTTATGTATATGCAATTGGGAAAGAAATGAAGCCTTGCTCTAGTGAAGGGTGGTTTGAATTCATTAATATAAAAGGATCACCTCATACTGACCATTTACATGGAACCTTTAGGGCAAGTACATAGGTGTAGCTGCTACATATAGTACAAGTACATTAAGTGTGGGTCATAAATCAAGATTTTCACAAAATTTATGGCAAGAAGATGAGTAATTAATCTACATGCAAGTACACCTATATTCTCTCTTTAACACACACATACTCATGCAAGGCCTCGAGTACATGATGTGGAGGTGGATTTGCATGTCTATTAGACAAACATAATCAGAAAAATCGAGCAACTGCAATAAAAGATGTCGAGACATTGGAAACCCTAGATCCTAGGTACTTTGAAGTATATATTAATTTTTTTCAAGTACATTTTTTATCTTTTCAGAGTCATCAACTTAGTGCACCACGTAGTGAGGTGCATGCAGACAAATTAATATATTGCACCAAGTAGTGTTATGCGACATTTGTCACATTACGTTCTTTATGTGGGCTCATAACTTATCTAAAATACTAAATAATTAAACATTTCAGTTAGTAAATATAATTAGCACCTATATTATCATTTACCGAAGGCTCATATCTCTCTATAATTACCAATCTTTTGCCATACATATCAACCCTCTACCTAACAATTCACCATCCTATCATGATCAATGTATTGCAACTAGGTTAGTTGTAGTATTGCCTCAAGTGACACAAATATCACAATTATGACCAAGTTCACCATGAAGAAACTAAAGTTGGAAACCCATTAAGTTGATCATTAATAAATATTTTCTCTAAATAGGTTCCTACTAGCATTGATCCATCCTAAACGCAGATCTATCAAGCACCAAGAGGCATCCAACTTTTTATTTTATGAGCCAAAAAAAAAAAAAACAAACAAACAAACAAACAAACTTTTTATTTTTGGTACATATGGCGACAATGTTAGTTAATGTTATACATATTCCCCGTACTAGGAATTACTTTTTATTTTTAATACATAACCTGACACTGTTACATAACGTTACACATCTTCCCCACACCGAGAATTATTTTTTATTTTTCGTACATAACATGACCCCATATTAGGTTGTAAGCACATAACTACTTTAGATGCAATTAATGAAGTTTTTTCTTTGTTTGTGGTTGTTATTATCAAATATCATTCAAGGAAATTTCTTGATTTCATTATGAAGTTCATTGTATTGGTTTCATTGTGAAGTTCATTGTTTATAATGTTAGAGCACAGGGGTTAGATGGGAAGTGTAGGGAGCCAAAATATGGTGGAGATGGTGCAACTACAAACAGGAGCCTTGGGCCAAGATTTGGCACATAACGTATGCTAAGGGTTGTCCAAACAATCAGTTGGTGCGTTTCAACGGGGATCCTCAAGGATCCAACATTTGGCAGAAGGCGAGGGAAGGGCTGAAATTGATCTAGCACTACTACATTTCGATCCAAAATCCGATGGAAAAATCCGACGATGCGTGGATTTCTCTTTTTAAACTTACCAAAAATCACAAGGATACAATTTTTTTTTGTAAATGTGACCACAAGCGTTGGTGAAGCGACGGCTATTCTCATAACCGTCGGTTAAGCGTCGGTTATGCGACGACTATTCTCATAAGCGTCGCTTAAGCGACGGTGCCTTTAATTGGTCAACCATTTAACATGGAAAGCGCCGTCGCATATTCGACGCTTAGGTTCATTTCCTACCCATTAGGCTAGTGGGTATCTATTGAAATCTTCTTTGTAATCCTTATGCCAAAGTTGACAACCAACTAGGGCCAACTAGGCCAAACACAATTCAAAAAAGCTAGATTTAATTGCGAAAAGGATGAAAGATCATACACAATCTTAATACCATCAATAAAACCCTAACTAACAAAAAATTAGATGTCACCTAATTTGCAATATACACAATACAAAAGAGAAACCACCCATTTTCAATGTACACAGTAAAAAAGAGAATTTTCAATGTAAATAATACACAAAGAGAAACAACTTATTTTTCAATGTATACAATATACAAATGACAGCTTTTTTTTATTTTAGATGGATAGATTTTTTATTGTCACATATTTCTATAGACATGGATATATAAGCCTCGTATTGATACATAATGTCAATACACTACCATGAATTAACAAAATCTCTATGAGTTGAAGTGACCATCAACAATATTCCTTTGTACCCTCCATTGTTCAAAATTTGAGTTGAAGATCCCACCACTCAAAATATTGTGATACTTTGTGTACAAATCATGACCTCTGAGGAAGTTGTTCTTTAACACATACTCGATGTTCCCAAAATTGTAGGACATAACCTAGTCAAGGTTGTTTCACCATGGGTCCTTGAACATGAATGTCCCTCCACTTTCTATTAATAAATCCAATACTTAATCTTATAAATAATGGGGGTTTAATATTAAATATGACAATATACCCACCAAAGACCATGTTACAAATCCTTTTGAGTACCTTTATAACTAAATATTTAAATACACTAGAGAGAAAACTACCACAATACCCATCTTCAACCCATGTAAAATCTATCCCAACAAAAGTATCAACATCCACAACTCAATTACAAATCTAATTCTTGTCATTCTCCTTGGTTTGAAAAGTTGAAAAATTGAATGTACCATGGATACTTTTTATATTTTATGATATAAAGGACATTTTTTCGCGGTTAAAATAAAAAAAATTATGCTCATAAACAATTAAAAACCACCTAAACAACCATATATTGTTATTTCACCAAGCTTTGAACATCTCTAGAACAAGGAACCTAAAGAGGTATTCATTCTCGATTTTAATTATGGTTTATTATTATTTTTAGACATGAAGTGACATTATTTAAGAGAACCACTCTAGGCCAACTCTTTCTTCTCACCTTAGTTGAGCATTATGTTTTCCCTTTGGATATATGATCACATGTTGAAATACCTTACGCATTTAAAGCCGTT
>LPNX010545871.1:491314-549270 GCA_001517045.1 Pseudotsuga menziesii | reverse complement strand
GTTTTGTCCTTGGGTGAAGATAGGGATCTATGCTTGTGAGGTTAACTTCCTGCCACCAAACCTTTCAACAAAGTAAGTTGCAGCACTAGTCCAAGTCTGTAGTTTTGTCTGATGGGTGTTCCACCATCTAGCTGCCTGACCTGTGAAGGTTTCTACTAAGCTCTGTAGTCGGCCATGTTCTCCAATTTTTTTAGACACTTGTTCAACATGCATGACTGGGGATTCCCTCTCCTTATACCTAGGTTGTTGCCTGGTGGTTTCGCTGGTCGGTTGTAAGGTAGGGTGTTCTCTGATTTTCCTCTCAAAAATATTGGGGATAATTGAGACTATAAAGCACTGTCGGGTGGGTTTTTTCTGTACTTTTTGGATAGTCCAGCACCCTCTTGCTTGTGTTTCATAGTTTTCTATCTCCCAGTCATATAGTTCAGCATCTGAATTATAACCAACTGAGTCTTGGTTACCTAAATGAAGTTCCCCATAGATATTTGGTTCAGTATAGTCAGTATTATTGTGGATTTGGTATAGTTGTCTAACATCAACCTCCTCATCAATAGGTTCTATCCAAGGCTTTCCTTGGGAAGGGTTAATGGGTACAATAACTTTTTGGCCATTTCCTTTTAGCTTGATCCTCTCTTTATCTAAGGAGATGGAGGCTTTCATCTTTCGACCCCACGGTCGACCGACAAGGGCTGGGCAGGAGCTAGATCCTTCCTTGGGGTCAATAATTTCAAAATCAACTTTAGTTGATATGCCTTTAATAGTTGTGTCTACATTTTTCCAAACCCCAATAGGTTCAATGAGACCTTGGTCGGCCAGTTTTAGGTAGATGCCTGACTCATACAGTCGAGGTTTGCCCATTTGTTCCCATGTATCCCTGGTCATAATATTTACTTGGGACCCAAAATCCAGAACTACTTGTCGTACGTGGTATCCTTCAATTTCTAGGTCGACCAGTGGGTTGACATCATTTTTATCTTTTTGATTTAAGCTACAAATGTTCTTAGTTTGTTTCTCAGGGTTAGTGGTTTTAATTTGATGCAATAAATCGATGAATTGACCTACAGATTCGTCTGTTTGAATGAGACAGGTTAATTGTTGGGTCGAGCTAAGTCGACTGTTAATACTGTCTTCTTGCTGTGCCATATTTTGAAATATGTGTGTAGCTTCTTGGTATGTGTGTTGTTCCTTGCTAGGGTCAGGGTATGCATTTGTGTTTTGGATTTTTCTAATCTGAGGGTTATTAGGCCCGGTTTTGGTGCCTTGTCGAGTGACAATGTGCAAGTTCTTAGTAGTTATTACATCATTCTTCTGGACACAAGACAAGACATTAACATTCTTTTTATTGCTGATTTTTTCCAACATGGTAGGACAATCCTCCAAGGAGTGATCGCCTACCCCATAGTGTGTACAAAATTTGAGGTCAGTTCTGTCCTTGTACGGACAGTCTGCGCATATGTGCCCTTCTTTGTAACAAATAAAGCATTGTGTGGGTCGACGACTTCATATTTTGCGATTCCCAACGAATCGACCTGTTCTTCCAAACCCTAGTCGTCGATTGTCATGTCGACGTTCATATCGGCGGCTGTCATTGCGTTGCCCGTTCTGGTTATTGTTATTGTTTTGCTCCATGTTCTGTGCTACTGCATTCATCTGGTAGACGGCCTGGTAATTCTGTCTATTTTTCAGGTTAAGATGGCAGTCAGTCGTGTTGTGATTTGCAGTTTCGCAGATAGCACACCAGGAAGCCTTTCCATTCTTCATATTGTAAGGACAGTCGGCCGTAGAATGGTCTCCACGTTCCTGGCAAATGTCGCAAAATGCATTTGTCTGCACAAAACGGACATCTTGTCGGCTGAATTGCTGTCGACAATTATCTTTGGAATGTCCGGTTGTTGAACAGTTAGTGCACCAGACTTCTTGGTTCTTGAGTGTGAGTTCTTTCAGGGACTTCTACACGTTTTCCAGCTGTTCCTCCAAACGGTGGTCGGTCTGATATGCAGGTATGTCTTCATCCATCTCGACCTACAGAGCTTTTGTCAGCGCATCTTCATACGACTTGAAAGTTTCCAGACTGATGTGTCGGCGAACTTTCTATGAGAGTCCTGCAAGGAACCATTGAATCAGTAATTGTTCATCAATAGTATAGTCTAACTGGCTCAATAGATCCTTCCATCGTTTATCGTAGTCGCGGACTGTTTCTCCTGGCTTCTGTGATGTCGTTTTCAGCTTCTTGGCGGCCAGGTGTTTGGCGTCTGGGGTCTTAAAAAATGATAGGAATTGCGCTTTTATCTCGGCTTTTGTTGCTCTAGGCTGCCGTTCAGAAAATGTCATATACCATGTTAGAGCTCTTTTCCTTAGGGCTCCGGCGAACTGGGCCATCTGGCGTTATTCTTCTGTGACCTTGTTGGCCTCCCATATCGATTCACAGATGAACCAATGTCATCTGGGGTCTTCGTCGCCCTCATAAAGGGGGATCTGAGTAGATCCATGACCCATGTCTGAGTCACTGTCACTACTTTCTGAAGTTGGTGGGGTGGGAGGTGTGGGTGGGTTTGAAATAGGTGGGGTCGATGATATAGTCGAACCTGTGGGGGTGACGATGGGGTTTTGGTCGACGGAACTTGTGCCTCTGTCGGTGGTTGATTCTTTCTCGCGGTATAGCAGATTGTTGATAATTTGTCTTCTCGATGACCCACTGTCACTTTGCGTGCTCAGGTCTGACTCTTGGTTCTATTCGAAAGTTATATGTGGCAGGGGGGGTGCTCCTTCATGTGTCGGCAGGAGCAAGTGGATACTACGAAAGGAGGGTGCCGTTTGAAAGGTCACCCAGTTCCCTTCGACCGGTCGGTGTATAACAAGGTGTCGTCCCGGGTAAGGTTCATCACCTAGTCGACTCTAGATTGTGATGTCACCAGCTCTCAGTCGGAGGTCGTCTTCAATAATAGTCTGTATTACGGTATGGGAATTGGCGGGGGACAGGGTTACTTCATCAGGAACCACTATTCGGAGAGCTTCTTGCTGCTCTATCCACACTTCCTCTTCCTTAGGGGCCGTCTCTTCGTCTACGCCTTCTTCGTGTCGGTCATGACCCGACTCTGGCGGATTCTCATCTCGGTCGGTCTCCCTAGGGTTTTGTTCTCGACGCAGCTCGTCGGCTCATTCACGTCTGGCTTCCCTTCTTTGTTGTCGTTTGTCCCGCTCGAGTCTCTTAATGTCCAACATAATTTCATACAATACTATTCCTTCGAATCCTCTTCGGTCGACTGTTCATTACTAGCTTGGTCGACTGGTATCCACTATGCTCCCTCTTCGACACACGACCAGATACCCCCCCATAGCCTACCCGACGCTTTTTAGAAAGCTCGGATAGTGTCTATTTACTTAGGAAGTATTCCCACTCCCTTTCAGCGATGAATTTTTCCCACTTCTTTTGTTTCTCCGCCCAGTTAGTATTTGATGGTGGTTCGCGTAATAGTGGTCGAGCTTCGACAATATGGCCTGCTCCTTTTTCTATTAAGAACTTGAACAACAAAGTCGGTAAGGAACACAAGAATTGATCAGTAAATTCTGTGAAAAATTTCTGTCGAACAGTTTCCACAGAAGTCCTGTCTTCGACTGCTTGTTCCTCACAGAAGTCGTCGGCTATCTTTTCGAACCACTCCGATAGATTCGTACGTCCTCCTCGGATCAGTTTGTGGAGTAACTGTTCTTCTTTAGTCTTGTCCGGTTTTCTCATCCAAAATCTGCTTCAGTAGGTGTGGCACGGATTCGACAAACTTTTCGTGAGTGGCAGTGAAAAATCTGGCTTTTGCTTCTGCGACTGTCAATCTGTTCCTTCTCGCGTAATTTTGTAGATAGTTAGCAATTTTTCGCTCCCACCAGTCCTTTATCTCCTGTTCTGGTATCATATGTGAGCATATATTCTAGTTATGTACTACCGGCAACGGAACCAATGTTGTAATCTCACAGATCACATAAGGTTACCAATAATACATACAAAAATATACAGAAATATACACAGATACAAGAGACAAGAATAGATAGGATAAACAGATTATATTATTCTCAATAGATCGTACAAAGCCAAGAACTGAACTAAGTTCTGGTGAGGCTCAACAGCCTAATATATACAGGTTACAAACAGTTACAAAAATAACTACCCGTCGGTTCGGTGAACCGACACGACTATTAGTTAGCAGAATTAATTACTGTGTTTGCTCGGCCGACCGACTTAGTCGGCTGATCGACTAAGTCAGTCTTCGTTCAAGTCGACTTATGTCGACTCGCTCCTTCTACAAGGAGCCATTGTTTCCTCACTACAACTCTGGTTATGTATTGAAATGAATGAAGTCATGAAAATGGAAGGAATAGACACCCAAGTATAAGGCATTACATGAAATGTCAAATCCTCAATTGCTTCATACGTGACAAAGATGAGAACCCCAATTTTGGCCATATTAACCAAATTTGGAGATGATGAGCACAACAGCCAGTGCTTTTGCTATGATAAAAGAAAAGACTAGCCACGACTAACTGAAATTCTTCAGAAAACAGTATGTAAAAGGAAATTTCAAACTCTAACTAATCCTTCATATCAGAAATCATTCGATTCAGGGATCAAAACATTAATGACATTAAATCTGGAATGATGAGCTCGTACAACATCATGAATGGGAATGGTTATCAGTCATATATGAAATTAAATTCTACTGATACGATTTCATTATTACACCCACAACTGTCAATTAAATTGATAGGTTTTAACCAAATCCTCATACCAATACGAATTCAATCTTCATGCAGCGATCCTTGTAACAGATGTTTGTCTATTAGCCATATTAATCATGTATCTTCATTAAAAACTATCAATTGATAATTACTCTAGATTACACGTGGAAGGCAGTCATGTTCATTAACATGATGATGTAGAGTTATAATAATAATCCTTAATGTTCTTAAGATTTCTAAAATGCAACTAACTAACGATCACTTATTAACACTCAAACCATATATATACATGTAGTTTTATTTTGAAATATAGTTTTAAATAATTTATAAAATCCTAACCACTTATGTCCCAAAACCAGATTCGATAGGATATAAAGCTTATAAAACTATTATGGTTATATTTATATGACACATGAAAAAAATAATATACATTTATTTGTACTCTTACTATTTATATATATACAATTTTTACAAAGCAATGATATGATATTAAAGATTTAAGTTATATGTGAAATCTGAACCTTAGGTTTAAAAATATTTTTAATTAATAAATCACCTTTAGTTCTAGGGATTTCAAGAACTTATAATATCTTATCAATACCCAAGCTCCAAACAAATTTAAAATGTGTCTTCTTTAAAAACTAATTAGCATACTATACTTTTAAATCTCTTAAATCAACATATATAATCAAATGAATTAATTAATGATAAAATTGATCATATATAAAATTTATGAGACTGACAACTGCTAATTTATTAAATTTATGAAAGTGTTTTCATAAATTTCTAATATGGCTCTTAACTCTTCTATAATTGAGAGTACCTTCAGAATCAAAGATTCTGAAGGCACTCTTTTATAATCTTTAAAAAGTAAACCATAGAAGAGAGTTGATCATTTTCTTCTCAACAAAAAAGGAAGGGGTTTTTGTTGGTTGCCAACACCACCGAAAGCAAAGATTTTGGCAGCTAATCGACCCAGGATTTTGCTTCCTTACCCATCGAAAGCAGAAAAAGGTGCAGAAAGATGTTTTGGCACACAGAACCAGTTTTGGCGAATACAACTATCTCAAGGATGAAATATAAAGCTGAAATTTTCTGGAAAACACCATTGGAAGAGGTTTGTTCCAGTTTTGAGGATACAATCAAGGAGAAAAGGGTCACAAACCCTACCTATTTTTTACCAGTAGTGGTTTATCTATCAGATGACAGGGTACAAATCTACTTCAGTACTCACTATAGTCATCAAAGGGTTCAATGAGTGAACAAGTGTTAAAATTAGATAGACTAGTAGTTAAATTAGGGTTTCTGACCTAATTTTGCAAAAAACATTTATTTTATCTATTTTTAGTAAAATAGATCCAAATTTTTAGGATCTGAATATTTTTGTAAAGGCTATAAAGCCTAATACTTATGTTTAAATAAGGGTTCAAATTTGGGGACCTTTAGGCCATTATTATTATCAAGCTTCTCATATTATTCATGACCTAATATAATCTCTTTTGCTATCATGTGTTTAGCTTCCATATCTTTTATACTCTGTGCTTGTGCTTGAATGTCTAATTCAAGTTTATTCATGTTATCTAATGTTTGATTGATGTCATCCTATCTGTATGTTGATGAGTTAAATTTCAAGTACTTTCGTTGTTATGATTAGCCATTTATATATAATTGTTTTATATATGAATCTGCTAGCATAGTAAGTTCTCCATGTTTTCACCTTGTAGCAGGGATTTCTCCTTGCTACAGGGGTAGGAATGGCTCCCTTCCATCTATAGGATGGAAGGGTAGGTTCCTGTGTGGAAATGCAAAAAAAATAAATAGAACAGAAAGGAAGAAAAGATGGACAAGAAATGGCTATGAGCCCCTCTACAAACAAAGTTAGGGCTTTGCTCTGAGAACCTGCAAACAACTATTAGAAACAAAAACCTGCAAAAAAAGTTAAAAAACAAACCTGCAAGAAAAAATGGGTCAGAAAATAACTAAGCTACTAAAACAAATACATAAGCAAACAATGGTATACCCTCTCTTTGGTGCAATGGGCCACCATGCCATAGCTGGAAGAAGCACCTCTCTATCTCACTCAACAATGGAGGAGGAGCTATGGCTCAATGGGGAATGTGAGTGGAAGAGAGGTGGATGTGGGTGGCTTGAGAGGCACATAGGTCTCAAGGCATCCATGGGCAGCATAACAGTATGCAAGAGGGGAGTGTGTTTGAGAGTGACCCCCCACCCTCCTTTTATATTTTTTTTGGGGTTTTAGGGTTTTAAGCCCTTGGTTCGGGCTTTAGCCCCTTTTTTGGGCTTTTAGCTCCTTTTAGGGTTTTAGGCTCCTTTAAGGGGTTTTATCCCCTTTTTGGAGGCTTTATCCCCTAGGAGAGTTATTTAGGTTCCTTTTTGGGGTTTTTAAGCCCTTTTCTTCATCCTTAAGCCTTTTTGAGGGTGTGGGGGTCTAATGGAGGGTCGTGAATGGGTGTCCTTGGGTGGTGTAGGCCATGTAGAGCTGAGTGAGGGATTTTTTGGGTTAAACGATTGCTCCCTGATGTGTGAGGGCATGAGCTCATCATATGGCCGATGGACATCATAGGATTTGCTGCACAGAGGTGGTGCTTCTGGGGCTGGGACATGGTGGCTTTTGGTTTTTGTATTAATATGGTTCCCATCAATGGGTGAGATAAAAATAGTGTGTGACATGTATATGGATGAGGTAGGCATCCCCATGCTCGTAACAATTTCGAAAGAATAATTTGATCTATTCTCTAAAATACAAGAGACGATCATATACAACTAATGATGCAATAATGGTTGCCTCCATGTGAGGCTAGATACAATACTAATCTGAAGAACTAGTGTATTGGACCCATGGCATTATCATGGAATGCTATATCTTAGTGACTGACGGCCTGCTAGATCTGGGATGGTACATAGTTGTATGGACTCACTGACTGAGAATTAGAGTCTCTGTGATACAAGTATGCTGCATCAATCATAAATCTATATAGAAGCACTGCTGGGGCTTCTGAACACTGTCTCCAACACAACCCAAAAATCACAAGGGACATAACCTGTTTAGGTCCCTCGAGTAGACTCATCAATGTGCTAGAGTTAGGTGATATCTAGGGTCTTCGACCAAGTACTGTGTGGACCGAACCCTATACGAATCTCAACAGTGCGATGCTGTAGTTGGAATCGAGCACGTGAGAAACAACCATCCTGAGAGGCACTAAGGACTCCTACCAAGTGGTCCAAGGAACTCATCAATGAGGTTTGTTAGCACTCAGAATGTACCCATGTTGTGAAAAGGTATACTCCAAGGTAACAGCAAAACCACTTTAGGAAGAAACTGGTATTTTCTCCCAGAGAGGGATCTCTCAATAAAGATTTAACAAGACCAGATTTAAAATAGCATTCACAGATTTATGTATTTGGCTGAAACAATAACATAACCATTGGGCATGGAGTCATATACAATACAAAGATACCACAAAGACATACATATGATATTCATCATAGGCAAGGTAATCATATCATCATAGTAATTCAAATTGATTCTGGTGGAACAGAAGAGATGAAGAAACAACCCATCAATACAGAGCATCAACAAGGATGAGTTCTATATCAACTTTAGCAGAAAAATTCATATAATATCTGAAATGATAACCAGAGCATAAACACATGAATTCTGATAATCTAACGCTATATTCCATATACGAGGAAGAAACAAAATGGAGTAATACACAAAGAAGGTACAATCAAATAAAAGAAAGAAGCACAGACTGTAATATCAACGACACATGAATCTCTGACAAAATTCTCATGCATTCACTTTGTTCTTTCAAAAAACAGATATGTTCTCCAAAATTATTCACGACCTGATGGGTTCCAACCCCCATCTCATAAAAAGATACAAATTTATAGATAAAACAATAAGTCGGCCCCCAGCAGATCAATAACAGAATGATCGGTGTAAATTAGAGTTTGTAACTAAATTCCTACACCACTAGGAATTTGTTACAACTCCATTCCTAACAAATCACAAAGTACAAATCAACTGGATAACAAACTTTCGCCCAATAGTTCCACGTCTTTGCCCCATCATCTTCATGTCTCTGCCCCATCAACTTCATGTCTTTGCCCCATCAGCCATTCAGTACCTGACACCTGTTCTTAGGGGGGAAGAATATACTTTGTTTTCCCGAACCGCTCTACAGCTTTCCACTGCTCCGAAATTGGGGTGTCACACTCCATCATCTCCTGAATTGCTACCTCGAGCTCCATAAATGCTTCATAAGATTTCTTGGCCGATCTGGCTCTGATGATTGCGAACTTCTGCAGGATTTCGAATTCTTCTGTCAACATGTTCACAATGGTTTGTCCTATCAGGATCTTCTCCAAGCTATTAAATTTTGAGTGGTCCATGCGAGCCCAGACAAGCAGGTGATGATAATGTTCCGGCGGGAGCATCCGACCTTCTTCGTCCCAAAAGGACGGCAATCCATCTTCGAACAGCTCTTTAAACTCTTGTTTGAACTTATTGACCTACACAAGCAATTCTTCTGACTTGTCTTGGACAGTATTCATTAAATGGTGTTTGTGGATGATATTCTTCGCCCACAGCACTATTGAGATTTTGTCCTTTATGCCCATGTCGTGCAACTTCTAGTATGTCAGTGAATTCAGAAAATTTAATGTGTTCTGAGCTGTAGTGAGGGGTATTTTTGCCATGTGTTCATTTACTAGTTTCAGTTTTTGTTGAGCCGAATCTGTCAGTATACTCAAATCATCAATAAAATTTAGGTAGTGCCGGAACTTGGTAATCTCTATAGTCAGGGTATCGCAAATGATATGTTTTGCCCCCTGAAGAGGGCCTTTCCCAATGCATTTCTCTTTTAGCTCATCGATCTTTTTCTGTAATTGATTCCTGTCTTGTAAGATCTGTTTTTTGCTTTCACTTATTCTAGCCAATTCAGCTTTCATCTTCTCATTCTCTGCTTTCAAATATTTGATTGCTTCTTCCTTCAAACTCACCTGGGACATTGGTACTAATAAATCATCAGTAGAGAAATGATCTAAAGGCTTCTGGACATTTACAATAGACAAGTCCTCTCCGGTGGGATTTTGGCTCATCAAATCTTCCATAATCTCCTTCTCTTCATTCTGATCTTTATTCATCAAGGAGATTTCGGATAACAGTTCCTCCTTTTCGGCTTCCCACTTCTCTTTTTCCTCTTGTAGCTCTCTGGCTCTTCCTTTGTATTCCATCATCTCCTAATGGACTTTATCCTTTTCTTCTTGGAGGGCTAGCAACTCAGATGACTGAACATGTTCAGTACCTGGGATCTTCAGTTTCTTCTTTAGGACCTGGAGTGCATTATCCTTTTCGTCTAACAATCTCTTGACTGCCTGTGTACTGTCTAAACTAGCAATATCCGTCTGCAGCTTCTTAATTTGAACAACATTTTCTTTATTTTCTACTTTCTCATGTTTCAACTGAATCTCCAATTTATCTATCAAAACCTGTAATTTACTAATCTTCACCATGGCTTGTAGTAAGTCCGAGTAGAGGATATAGCTGGTCTGTTTGTGGAGTTGAATTTTATCTGGAGTGCTGATTTTGTCTAACCGGATCTCCATTTCAACCATTTTCTTATCGCTTACCATAGCCATTTTAAAAGTATTCCTCTCGGCGTCTCTAGCAGAGACCAGAGAGCTCTTCGAAATGTACAAACTTCTAACCTTGGGGAGCAAATTCCTCGTTACCTCCATAGACTGTTTCCTCTTTTCCATGTAACTGGATTTTAGGTCTTCCTTCGACTTAAAAACGTGGCATAATTCCGAACTGTCTACATCACCCTCTGTACTTTTAAAAGAGAATTGACTTACTTGTACTTCTTTCAGGTGAACTAGGGCACCTCTTTTGGAACCATCAGAAACCTCTTCATCTATAATTTCGCCACTTTGCAGCAGCTTTGTACTTTTATGGGGGCCTTCCTTGTCTACATCCATACTCTCAGTTTTAGACAAACTCCTCTTGACCAAAATACCAGCACCTTCTGTTATTTGGGCTGTTGTCTCTTCATCAGAGTTTGACCCATCAGCATACTGTAACAAATTTTCCATTTCTGCTAGCCCCTCAATAGCTTGATGCTCGAATGGTTTATTCTTGTTTGCCTGTTTTCTCAATGAGATCACCTGGTGGGGGTCGAGTTCATATTTACATCTTTTATGAAATCCATATTCTCCATCAACCTTTCTATAAATGCCAGGGCACCTTTACCTTTAAAAATGAAAGGGCTGACTTTAAATGGAAATTTAATATTCAAAGATTTTCTGAAAGCACCAAAGTGCTCTTCCTCAGACAACAATCTCTTCCTCATGAACTCCAGTGCGAAAATCCTTGGGGTCAAGAATGATGGTAGCCTATAAGGCTGACCAGTAAAGCCATATATTTTCAACAATGTGTAACCTCTATATAGGAACCAGTCCCCCACCTGATATTCGGGTGACGACTGCATTAGGCATCTCATATCATCTAGGACACGGGGTAGGTCCTCATCAAATAACATCCTGTATATTTCGGACATAATCGAATTGGCAAATTCGACCATGTTGATTTGCTTGGGAAAATCAGAAGAACATAGAGCACTTAAGAACTTTAATTCAGTAACATTAGAACATAATAACATGTTAAGAAAGTATGTCTGAAACCTAAAGAACTGGACCTTGGGAAATTCGGTCAACTGGAGGTGGATCGCTTCGGCAAGGTACTCATCTAAATTGAGCACAGGGACTGATTGGGACTCGGGACTTAGAGAATTTATTTTTAACAAGAAACCAAGGATAACATCACCTATACGACAAACGTCATCTAGACCTAACACTTGACAGACCAAAGACATTACCAGTTGCACCTCAGTTCTAAAAATGTGCAGGGGGTAAGGTGAGAAAAGGATTTCAAGAGACTGACCTTCCTTCAGGATACTTGACAGGAATCGAGAGCGACTTTCACTTTCGCAATTTTTGAAAAACTAGGAAAGGACAGATTCATTTACAGACTCATGATTTACAGGGTAGCTTTCGGGCAGACTAAGGTTTTCTCTGACGACCGAAGCATCAATTTTACACAGTATTTTCGATGTGGACCGACTCACAATGATCCTCTGAGAGGGAGAATAGTTCACCACGCACCATTCGGTAAATTCAAGGAAGTGAAGGGTTTTCTCAAGGGCAAAATGGTACAAGAAAGACTTGCATACATTCAGAACGTCATTCCCGTGTGAAAAATAAGACCACAATTTCTCTTTGCTGCCGGACACGCTCCCTGTGGATAGGAAGGGGTCGCAGAAGCCCCTGCGTCTGTCTATTATAAATTCCTCTCTGTCATCCGTGACCCGACGAGACACACTAACCTCGCTCCTTTGGTCCATTTCTTAATTTATAATAGTAATTGGACGAAGGAGTTACAGGATTAAAGTCCTACCTGGTTTACTGTGGAGGCGCGTGTTCGAAACGTGCCTGGTACTGACAAATGGAAGCTCCCAAATCACCAGGTCCTTTTCGTCGGGTCCCGAGCAAATAAAATAATCATTGGAGAGGTCAACCCTACCTTTATAGGACCACCCAATTTTCCACGTGGACAACATTTATTTCTGCAACCACCACTTATCTCTAACTGCCGTGCACTTCTATTTTTCGGTTTCATCCATGACCGTAGATCTGGCTTCTCTTTAATTTTTGGCCTTTGGATCGTTTGCCACGTATCCCATTCCACCCGGCGCCCTGGTATTAACCAACGTGCAACTTCGTGCCCCGGAAACGCTCACAACCGTTGCTTTGTCGTACCTTCTATTTTTCACCGTTGGATCAAACGCCACGTCCCACATACCATTGGACTCTCTGGCTTTAACCCTCGCGCAGCTTTAATCGCCAGAATCATCCACAACCCTGGATCTAATATACCTTTATTGGCGAGCTGTTGGATCACTTGCCGCCTATCAAATTCCGCTGGGCTCCTTCCCTTTATCCAACGTGCAAGTTTGGGCTCCGGAATCTTTTTCAGCCGTTGATGTGATCGCCCGGCATTCATCAGCCGTCAGATCTGTCGACGTCTACCCAATTCCGCTGGGAGTCTGGGACTTATCTCCCGTGCAATTTCACTCCCCGGAACTTATAATAACCGTTGATCTATCCCGCTTTGATTTTCGTCCGTCGGATGCGTCATCGGATAACAAATTCCGCTGGGCCTTTTGGGTTTATTCGCCGTGCAGGTTTCGCTTCCAGAATCACTCTCATCCCTCGATATGATCCGACCTCACCTCTCCACCGTCGGATTGAGAGAAGGATACACGATTTCGCCAGACTCCATTTTCTTAACTAACTCGTACCTTCACAAGGTGGATTTGATGTGAAACGTGGATTTGCCCAGGACCACTTTATAACCTTTGATCTGTGCAACTGGTTAAAAGCCGGAACTTGTCTTATCTTCCTTGCATGTTGCGAAGGGTGGGGGGAATACCAACCATTGATTTTATTCCTTTCTTCATCACGGCCTAGGCTCTTTGGCAAATTGATCGATATTTTGACTATCATGCCACCCTTGCACTATATCCTTTAACCAAAGTATTTAAACAACATTACCTTATCTCCACTATGGTCTTATTTCCCCCTTTGTTAAATACAGGTGTTAAGAGCTGGCTCCATCTGGGGATGATATCCTCCCTGCGAGGTATCAAAGAACTCGTAGACCAGGTTCCTGTCTTTGATTTTGCATGCTAACTCCCAAAAACCCTTCTTTTGTTTTTTGTAAATATATCACTTTTAGATATTTTTAGAAAATGAATGGTAAGCCTCCTGGATCTTAGGGCTTTCACTGCGAGCTTCAAATACATTCGGCTTAGCATTCCTATTTATTTTCAAAGAGAAACAAATATATACAATTCTATGATACAAACTTTACCTTCCCTCTCAGGACAGGTAATGCTTCAGATATCTTCCATTTACAGGGTTACTCTCGAGAAGAACCCCGTTTGTGTATTCCAGCAAAAATGCATTCTGTCCTCTGTACCCAGCAACAACATAAGGTCCAACCCACATAGGGTCAAACTTTCCATGCTTGTCTTCGTTAGGAGCATCCCACTTCAAAACTAGGTCATCAATCTGAAACTGCTCTTCCTTGATCCTTCTGTCAAAAGTATTCTTCATCTTCTCTTGATGAGACTGCACTTTGTCATAAGCTTTACTTTTTCATTCTTCGAGCTCGATGATCTGATTTATCCTCTGTTGTATGTGATTTGGTTCTTCTTGCTGATAATGGAAATATCTCATAACTGGTACCCCTAATGATGTTGGAAAAATTACTTCCGCACCATATACCAGTTGAAATGGAGACATGCCGATTGCTCTTTTAGTACTAATTCTGTTATCCCATAGAGCATATTTTAGTTTGGTGTGCCAGGATCTCTTATTATCTTCCAACAGCTTTTTGATAATCCTCACCAGGCTTTTATTTGAAGACTCAGCTAATCCATTTCCTTGAGGGTAATATGCAGTTGAGTGATTGAGGCTTATGTGATACTTATGACAAAAGTTAATCATCTTCCTGGATTTGAAAGTAGCTGCGTTGTCTTTTACTATCCTTTTTGGACACCCAAACCGGGCCAATATATTTTCTTCAAGAAACTCCATGATCACATTCTCAGTGGCCCTCCTGGTAGGAATTGCCTCTATCCATTTAGTAAAATAGTCTGTAGCTGTCAAGATCCACCTGTGATGACCTGATGACTTGGGGTTTATTTCATCAATAAAATCCAAACCCCATTGCTGGAAAAGAGCCTCAACTATTATCGGATCCAGAGGGAGAGACAGTACCTTTCTCTTACCGTCGAAAATTTGGCATTGATGACATTTCCTGGTTTCTTTATATACATCAGAGAATAACGTAGGCCAATAATAACCAGATCTTAGGATTTTGTTTGCAGTCACCTTCCAAGAATGATGCCCCCCGCAGTCTCCTTTGTGAAATTCTCTGGTAAATTGCTGGGCTTCGTCTTCCAACAGACAATTTAGTAGAACTCCTCCAGGATCCTTCCAATAAAGATATTTGTTTATGATACAGAATTTAGCAGATTTCAACTTTACAGATCTTGCTCTCGATTTACTTAACCGTTCTGGTGCCTGCAAATTTTAGAGGACATACACAATGCCAGAGTACCATGGAGAGGACACAAAGTCAGCCATCACTTCTATCTCTGTGTCTAACTGATCAGACTGGTGAGTCAAAAAATTGATCTGTAAAGATTCACAATTTGAGTTTGTCATCATCTTTGCTAACCCTTGTCCTTTAACTAGCTTCGTAGGTTTTATTTCTATATCATATTCCAATAATGTAGCTATCCATATTGCCCTCCTGCCTTCGGGGTCTGGCTGAGTCAAAATTGCTTTTACCGCAGCAGTCAGAACATGTGCAATTACATGGGAATGCAAAACATATATTCTGAAATCCTTTAATGCTTTAATCAGAGCATAGGCCTGCTTTTCCATGATATCATATTTCAACTCCCCATCCCGTAGCATTTTACTGAAAAAGGCTATGGGCTGTTCCAAATTTTCATCATTTTTCTACAATAATACTGCTGCTATAATATGTTCTGAAGCATATGAGAATACTGAATTATCTTTGGCAAAATCTGGACTTACCAAGACAGGGGCTTCTGAAATTGCTTTCTTGATTTCCCAAAATGACTCCTTAGCTTATGTATTCCATTTTATTTCATGACCTTTCTTCAACATATTTGTAATATTCATCAAGATCTCAGCAAAGCTTGGTACAAATCTCCTCAAGAAGTTTACCTGTCCCAGAAATGATTGTATCTCCTTTTTGCTTCCGGGTTCTCCTACCTTCAGAATTGCACTCACCCTTTCAGGATCAATCTTTATGCCATCTTTGGATATTATATGGCCTAGCAGCTTTCCCTCTTCTAGTGCAAAATTAGACTTCTTAGGGTTCAAAGATATGCCATACTTCCTACACTTCATGAAGACCTTCTCCAGATGATGGAGATGCTCTCTGTCAGACTTTGAGTAGACTGTGATATCATCCATATAGATTACCATGAAACTTCCAATTTCTCCTGCAAAGGCAATGTCCATAGCTTGCTGGAAAGTGGCGCCTGCATTCATCAAACCAAAAGGCATCTTCACATACATGAAAGTGCCCCATGGTGTAGTAAAGGCAGTTTTCTCCCGATCTTCTGGCAGCACTTTGATCTGATTATACCCAAAAAAACCATCCAGCATCGAAATCCTTTCAGTTCCCACCACTTGCTGCAGTATATGATCCATATTGGGCAAGGGATAGTTTTCTTTCATGGAGACCTTATTCAAATTGCGGAAATCTATGCACAGTCTTATCTCTCCATTCTTCTTACTGACAGGAACCAAATTTGCAACCCATTTAGAAAATCTGAGTGTAACAATGATCTTAGCATCAAATAACTTCCTTATTTCATTCTCAATGAAAGGGATCAATTTAGGATTGATCCTTCTTGGTTTCTGTTTAAAAGGCTTCTCCCCAGGCTTTATAGGAATAGTGTGTTGTATAATAGATGTAGCATATTCTTTGAGGTCTTCATAACTCCAGGCAAACACATTTGTATATTTTTTCATCAACTTTACATACTCCTCTTTCTCCTTGTCCGGCAGCTTCTTGGATAATTTTATGATTTTAGGGTTTTCCTCAGTGCCAATATTTTTGTCTTCAACAGCATCACCAACAGGTTTTGACTTTGGGGTTCTTGGCAACATCATTTTGATCAAATAGCCTTTCTAAAGGGATCAGGCCTCTTGGTATGAAATTATTCTTCAGCTGGATGATATCCTTACCTCCCGAGGTCTTCTTTAACTTCTCAGCATCTTCTTCTTCTGTTTCAATTTCTTCATCACCTCCAAGGGCCCTGTCATTATCATTTTCATTGTCAAAATGAGTATTCACAAATTCCCTTGATAACTCTAGGAATATTTGGATCTGCATATCATCTTCAAACACCTGCCTGTATTTGGAATTGTCAGGGATAGAAGGTCTATTCAAAATTTCCATCTGGTATTCTTTTTAGCTAGTCATTGGGGTCTCAAATCTCCCAACAGATACTGCCAAAGAATCGGCCACCAAATTGTAAACCCTGGGAACAACCTGGATTGTATGCTCTGTCAAGAAATTACCAAGCATATCCCATACTTCATTTCTGTAAGCCCTCATCCGAGGATTCCTGGCTTAATAACTATCGTTTACCTGGTTTATCACCAACTCAGAATCTCCCAAGATCCTGACTCGCTGAGCCCCCAAATCTTTCAAAGCATGTAATCCTAATAACAAATCCTCATACTCTGCTACATTATTCATGCATTCAAACAGCAATTTGTATGACAAAGCTTTGAAATCATGAATAGGAGAAATGATATAGACACCGGCCCCAGTACCAACCTTTGCAACAGATCCATCAAAGTACATTATCCATTGGCATTCTTTTTTCTGCTTTGCTTCCAAAGCCTCCTGTTCCAAGACTTTTTTTTTTCTCATTTGCCTCAGACTTCTCTAGCAATGTCTTTTCTACCTCATGTGGGACAGCCTCATTAAAGAAAATGGAAGACCCCAAATCAGTATCAACAACATATATGTGATGGACTTCAGGTTTATCTTGACTGCTGACCACATAGGGAGTTATTTTTTCACTATATAACCTTCTGCTACCATCTGGAATAGGAATCATCGCATATGACATGTCCATCTGTAAACTACCTTTTAGCTTGGAGGTCCAAGATCTTGATAGCAACACCCCAAATTTAGGTGGAATATCTGCTACCACCACATCCATGACTATAGTTTTAGATGGGAATTTATTCAGGGTCACCACCATGTCTTTAATTAAACCAAGGCATTTTACTCTCTTAGAATCAAATGAGTATAAATCCTTATACGGTCTAGTCACTTCTAATACCAGACTTTCCACAACCCCTTTAGGCATTAGATTGTGTGATGCCCCTGAATCCAACATAGCATCGTGGATCACTTTGTCATGCACATTTAGACTTAAATAGAAAGGAGGAACTTCTTCATCTTCTAAATTTTCAACTTTTGGTCCAAATGAAATAGCAGGGTTATCATCATTCAATTCTAAAATGTCTGACTGCCATTCTCCTTGGTTTTTTATCATTTTGGTGATAGTATCTCGGTATTCATTGTTTCTCAACAGCTCATTAAATGGAACAAAGATATTTAGTTTTGAAAGCTCATTTTGTAGGTTAAAACCAGCACCAATCTTTTCCACATCAATCGGAGTCGCCTTCTTTATTATTTTATCCCTTTGTATATCATTTTCAACCTCCTTACTCACAAAGGGTTCCTTCTGTAGTTCTTTCCCCTTTTCTCCATTCAAAGAAATAGAGGAAGGATGATTTGGGTTTGCCTTCCCCTTATTTATGCGGACATCCCTATTCCCCAGTCTCATTTTCCTTTGCACATCATCCATTGCATGCAAATAACCTCTCTGATATAGCTCATTTTCAAATTATTCATTTGGACCTTCCTGCGCAAACATATTATGTTCTTCTTTAGTAAGGTATATTTCTAAATCCTGTTCCCTAAACAGATGAATCTCATTTTCAGGTGGATCTTCTTCATCACCAACATAATTTTCAGGGAAAGGCAGACGGATAGGATGTTCTTCTTGATTCCTTGGATTCCTCTGCCGGTTCTGGGGAGGGACAGGGGGATTGGGTCTTCTGAAATTTGGATTCTTGATTTGGGGATCCCGCTGCTCCCTGTTGAAGGGCCTAGTATCCATGGTTAGCTTATCCATCAACTTTTCCATAGTCTTCAACATCGTCTCAAATTTAACATCAGCGGAAGAAGATGAAGGAGAAGGCATATTTTCTTCCCTTCTCCTCCTGTCCATGTCTCTATGTTTTATCTTCCCACTAACCATCATGTTAGCTTCCACTTCTAGGGAATTAGTAAACATGGCAGCAAGAGTTGTCGATATCCTTTCCCGTAATGAAAATGCAAAATCATTAGCAAAAGCTCTAGCATAATGCAGTTGAGCAGCGGCAGGAGAAGGTTTTATATCTTCAGGAATAGAGTTGTAAGCCCTCATGAATCTGCTTGAAAATTCGTGAACAGACTCGAAACCCCCCTTCTTAAGACTATTGTACTGAGATAAAAGCTACAGAGGGTTCTGTTTATCGTCCCACCTGTCCAGAAAGGCGTTTTGAAAAGCCTGAAAATTTACTATAGATCCATTAGGTAAGTCTTTAAACCACTTCTTTGCCTCCCCAGACAAACTTTGGGAAAATAACCGCAGTTTGACATCAGGATAGTCAACTTCTTCCAAGTCAATGAAATATTCAAACTTGGCAACATGCTGTTTTGTAGTTATATATCCCTCCCCATCAAATAAAGAAATCCTCTGAGAATAATTTTGGGGGAGATCATGTAGTACAGCTGGCAAACGCAAGGGAGCAAATCTAGCGGCCATTGGTCTGGGTGGGTTCACAGGAACTGCAGTGCTCTGAGAATGCTCGGAGGCTGTTGTTTCGGCTTTAGAGGTTTGTTGCAAGCCCTTCTAGAGGGAATCTAACAGATAGGACTCTAACCTACTAGGATTGGACTCAATATTTTTGAGATCGGATTCAGATCTAGCTCTCAACCCACAAGGAATGAACTCAGTGTTTTTTAGGTCGGGTTCAGATCTAGTTCTCAATAGGGTCTACGCAGTATTGACTTCCCATGCTGGATTAATATGAGAATCTGGTGATGATGATGGGCCGAACAAAGGAAAATCTAACTTCTCTTTATTTTTTCTCTTAAACAACTTTTCTGGATCCTCAAAGCTTTTCAGAATCTCGGTATCAGAGTTACCTCGTGTATGTCTTCTTGAAGCCAGAACGTCATTCTTGAATCCTAAAACAATTTCACAATGAAGTCGCCAGGGCAAATATACAACCTTCTTTTCTTTTAGAAACTCCTGTTTGCCCACAGAAATCTCTCTTAATCTTTGTCGTTCTCCCGGGGCAGATAAGCACTTTCCTCCACGGCAACGGCGCCAGTTTCTTAGCACTTAGAATTTACCCAGGTTGTGAAAAGGTATACTCCAAGGTAATAGCAAAACCACTTTAGGAAGAAACTGGTATTTTCTCCCAGAGAGGGATCTCTCAATAAATATTTAACAAGACCAGATTTAAAATAGCATTCACAGATTTATGTATTTGGCTGAAACAATAACATAACCATTGGACATGGAGTCATATACAATACAAAGATGCCACAAACACATATACATGATATTCATCAAAGGCAAGGTAATCATATCATCACAATCATTCAAATTGATTTTGGTGGAACAGAAGAGATGAAGAAACAACCCATCAATACAGAGCATCAACAAGGATGAGTTCTATATCAACTTTAGCAGAAAAATTCATATAATATCTGAAATGATAACCAGAGCATAAACACATGAATTCTGATCATCTAGCGCTATATTCCAGATACGAGGAAGAAACAAAATGGAGTGTTACACAAAGAAGGTACAATCACATAAAAGAAAGAAGCACAGACTGTAATATCAACGACACATGAATCTCTGACAAAATTCTCATGCATTCACTTTGTTCTTTCAAAAAACAGATATGTTCTCCAAAATTATTCACGACCCGATGGGTTCCAACCCCCATCTCATAAAAAGATACAAATTTATAGATAAAACAATAAGTCGGCCCCCGGCAGATCAATAACAGAATGATCGGCGTAAATTAGAGTTTGTAACTGAATTCCTACACCACTAGGAAGTTGTTACAACTCCATTCCTAACAGATCACAAAGTACAAATCAACTGGATAACAAACTTTCGCCCAATAGTTCCACGTCTTTGCCCCATCAGCTTCATGTCTCTACCCCATCAGCTTCATGTCTTTGCCCCATCAGCCATTCAGTACCTGACACCTATTCTTAGGGGGGAAGAATATACTTTGTTTTCCCGAACTGCTCTACGGCTTTCCACTGCTCCGAACCTAGGGTGTCACACTCCATCATCTCCCGAATTGCTACCTCGAGCTCCATAAATGCTTCATAAGATTTCTTGGGCGATCTGGCTCTGATGATTGCGAACTTCTGCAGGATTTCGAAGTCTTCCGTCAACATGTTCACAATGGTTTGTCTTGTCAGGCTCTTCTCCAAGCTATTAAATTTTCAGTGGTCCATGCGAGCCCGGACAAGCAGGTGATGATAATGTTCCGGCGGGAGCATCCGACCTTCTTCGTCCCAAAAGGATGGCAATCCATCTTCGAACAACTCTTTAAACTCTTGTTTGAACTTATTGAACTGCACAAGCAATTCTTCTGACTTGTCTTGGACAGTCTTCATTAAATGGTGTTTGTGGATGATCTTCTTTGCCCACAGCACTATTGACATTCTATCCTTTATTCCCATGTCGTGCAACTTCTGGTATGTCAGTGAATTCAGAAAATTTAATGTGTTCTGAGCTGTAGTGAGGGGTCTTTTTGCCATGTGTTCATTTACCAGTTTCAGTTTTTGTTGAGCCGAATCTGTCATTATACTCAAATCATCAATAAAATTCAGGTAGTGCCGGAACTTGGTAATCTCTATAGTCAGGGTATCCCAAATGATATGTTTCGCCCCCTGAAGAGGGCCTTTCCCAATGCATTTCTCTTTTAGCTCATCGAGCTTTTTCTGTAATTGATTCCTGTCTTGCAAGATCTGTTTTTTGCTTTCACTTATTCTAGCCAATTCAGCTTTCATCTTCTCATTCTCTGCTTTCAAATCTTTGATTGCTTCTTCCTTCAAACTCACCTGGGACATTGGTACTAATAAATCATCAGTAGAGAAATCATCTAAAGGCTTCTGGATATTTACAATAGACAAGTCCTCGCCGGTGGGATTTTGGCAGATCAACTCTTCCATAATCTCCTTCTCTTCATTCTGATCTTTTTTCATCAAGGAGATTTGGGATAACAGTTCCTCCCTTTCGGCTTCCCACTTCTCTTTTTCCTCCTGTAGCTCTCCGGCTCTTCCTTTGTATTACATCACTTCCTGATGGACTTTATCCTTTTCTTCTTGGAGGGCTAGCAACTCAGATGACTGAACATGTTCAGTACCTGGGATCTTCAGTTTCTTCTTCAGGACCTGGAGTGCATTATCCTTTTCGTCTAACAATCTCTTGACTGCGTGCGTACTGTCTGAACTAGCAATATCCGTCTGCAGCTTCTTAATCTGAACAACATTTGCTTTATTTTGCTACTTTCTCATGTTTCAACTGAATCTCCAATTTATCTATCAAAACCTGTAATTTACTAATCTTCACCATGGCTTGTAGTAAGTCCGAGTAGAGGATATCGCTGGTCTGTTTGTGGAGATGAATTTTATCTAGAGTGCTGATTTTGTCTAACCGGATCTCCATTTCAGCCATTTTCTTATCGCTTACCATAGCCATTTGAAAAGTATTCCTCTCGGTGTCTCTAGCAGAGACCAGAGAGGTCTTCGAACTATACAAACTTCTAACCTTTGGGAGCAAATTCCTCGTTTCCTCCATAGACTATTTCCTCTTTTCCATGTAACTGGATTTTAGGTCTTCCTTCGACTTAAACACGTGGCATAATTCCGAACTGTCTACATCACCCTCTGTACTTTTAAAAGAGAATTGACTTACTTGTACTGCTTTCAGGGGAACTAGAGCACCTCTTTTGGAACCATCAGAAACCTCTTCATCTATAATTTTGCCACTTTGCAGCAGCTTTGTCCTTTTATGGGGGCCTTCCTCGTCTACACCCATACTCTCAGTTTTAGACAAACTCCTCTTGACCAAAATAACAACACCTTCTGTTATTTGGGCTGCTGTCTCTTCATCAGACTTTGACCTGTCAGTACACTGTAACAAATTTGCCATTTCTACTAGCCCCTCAATAGCTTGATGCTCGAATGGTTTATTCTTGTTTGCCTGTTTTCTCAATGAGATCACTTGGTGGGGGTCGTAGTTCATATTTACATCTTTTATGAAATCCATATTCTCCATCAACCTTTCTATAAATGCCAGGGCACCTTTACCTTTAAAAATGAAAGGGCCGACATTAAATGGAAATTTAATATTCAAAGATTTTCTGAAAGCACCAAAGTTCTCTTCCTCAGACAACAATCTCTGCCTCATGAACTCCAGTGCGAAAATCCTTGGGGTCAAGAAGGATGGTAGCCTATAAGGCTGACCAGTAAATCCATATATTCTCAACACTGTGTAACCTCTATACAGGAACCAGTCCCCTACTCGATATTCGGGTGACGACTGCATTAGGCATCTCATTTCGTCCAGGACACGTGGCAGGTCCTCATCAAATAACATCCTGTATATTTCGGACATGATCGAATTGGCAAATTCGACCATGTTAATTTGCTTGGGCAAATCAAAAGAACATAGAGCACTTAAGAACTTTAATTCATTAACATTAGAACATAATAACATGTTAAGCAAGTATGTCTGAAACCTAAAGAACTGGACCTTGGGAAATTCAGGTCAACTGGAGGTGGATCGCTTCGGCAAGGTACTCATCTAAATTGAGCACAGGGACTGATTGGGACTCGGGACTTAGAGAATTTATTTTTAACAGGAAACCTAAGGATAACATCACCTATACGACAATCGTCATCTAGACATAACGCTTGACAGACCAAAGACATTACCAGTTGCACCTCAGTTCTAAAAATGTGCAGGGGGTAAGGTGAGAAAAGGATTTCAAGAGACTTACCTTCCTTCAGGATACTTGACAGGAATCGAGAGCGACTTTCACTTTTGCAATTTTTGAAAAACTCGACAAGGACAGATTCATTTACAGACTCATGATTTACAGGGTAGCTTTCGGGCAGACTAAGGTTTTCTCTGACGACCGAAGCATCAATTTTACACAGTATTTTCGACGTGGACCGACTCACAATGATCCTCTGAGAGGGATAATAGTTCACTGCGCACCATTCGAAAAATTCAGGGAAGTGAAGGGTTTTCTCAAGGGAGAAATGGTACAAGAAAGACTTGCATACATTCAGAACGTCATTCCCCTGTGAAAAATAAGACCACAATTTCTCTTTGCTGCCGGACACGCTCCCTGTGGATAGGAAGGGGTCGCAGATGCCCCTGCGTCTGTCTATTATAAATTCCTCTCTGTCATCCACGACCCGACTAGACACACTAACCTCGCTCCTTTGGTCCATTTCTTAATTTATAATAGTAATTGGACGAAGGAGTTATAGGATTAAAGTCCTACCTGGTTTACTGTGGAGGCACGTGTTCGGAACGTGCCTGGTACTGACAAATGGAAGCTCCCAAATCGCCAAGTCCTTTTCACCGGGTCCCGAGAAAATAAAATAATCATTGGAGAGGTCAACCCTACCTTTATAGGACCACCCAACTTTCCACGTGGACAACATTTATTTCCGAACCACCACTTATCTCTAACTGCCGTGCACTTCTATTTTCCGGTTTCATCCATGACCGTAGATCTGGATTCTATTTAATTTCTTCCCTTTGGATCATGTGCCACGTATCTCGTTCTGTTCGGCGCCCTGGTATTAACCAACGTGCAACTTCGTGCCCCGAAAACGCTCACAACCGTTGCTTTTCCGTACCTTCTATTTTTCACCGTTGGATCAAACGCCACGTCCCACATTCTGCTGGGCTCTCTGGCTTTAACCCTCGCGCAGCTTTAATCTCCGGAATCATCCACAACCCTTGATCTAATATACCTTTATTGGCGAGCCGTTGGATCACTTGCCACCTATCAAATTCCGCTGGGCTCCTTCCCTTTATCCAACGTGCAAGTTTGGGCTCCGGAATCTTTTTCAGCCGTTGATGTGATCGCCCAGCATTCATCAGCCGTCAGATCTGTCGACGTCTACCCAATTCTGCTGGGAGTCTGGGACTTATCTCCCGTGCAATTTCACTCCCCGAAACTTATAATAACCGTTGATCTATCCCGCTTTGATTTTCGTCCGTCGGATGCGTCATCGGATAACAAATTCCGCTGGGCCTTTTGGGCTTATCCGCTGTGCAGGTTTCGCTTCTGGAATCACTCTCATCCCTCAATATGATCCGACCTCACCTCTCCGCCGTCGGATTGAGAGAAGGATACACGATTCCGCCAGACTCCATTTTCTTAACTAACTCGTACCTTCACAAGGTGGATTTGATGTGAAACGTGGATCTTCCCAGGACCACTTTATAACCTTTGATCTGTGCAGCTGGTTAAAAGCCGGAACTTGTCTTATCTTCCTTGCATGTTACGAAGGGCGGGGGGAATACCAACCATTGATTTTCTTCCTTCCTTCATCACGGCCTGGGCTCTTTGGCAAATTGATCGATATTTTGACTATCATGCCACCCTTGCACTATATCCTTTAACCAAAGTATTTAAACAACATTACCTTATCTCCACTATGGTCTTATTTCCCCCTTTGTTAAATACAGGTGTTAACAGCTGGCTCCATCTGGGGATGATATCCTCCCTGCGAGGTATCAAAGTACTCGTACACCAGGTGCCTGTCTTTGATTTTGCATGCTAACTCCCAAAAACCCTTCTTTTGTTTTTTGTAAATATATCACTTTTAGATATTTTTAGAAAATGAATGGTAAGCCTCCTAGATCTTAGGGCTTTCACTGCGAGCTTCAAATACATTCGGATTACCATTCCTATTTATTTTTAAAGAGAAACAAATATATACAATTCTATGATACAAACTTTACCTTCCCTCTCAGGACAGGTAATGCTTCAGATATCTTCCATTTATAGGGTTACTCTACAGAAGAACCCCGTTTGTGTATTCCAGCAAAAATGCATTCTGTCCTCTGTACCCAGCAACAACATAAGGTCCGACCCACATAGGGTCAAACTTTCCATGCTTGTCTTCGTTAGGAGCATCCCACTTCAAAACCAGGCCATCAATCTGAAACTGCTCTTCCTTGATCCTTCTGTCAAAAGTATTCTTCATCTTCTCTTGATGAGACTGCACTTTGTCATAAGCTTTACTTCTTCGTTCTTTGAGCTCGATGATCTGATTTATCCTTTGCTGTATGTGATTTGGTTCTTCTTGCTGATCCTGGAAATATCTCATAACTGGTACCCCTAATGATGTTGGAAAAATTACTTCAGCACCATATACCAGTTGAAATGGAGACATGCCGATTGCTCTTTTAGTACTAATTCTGTCAGCCCATAGAGCATATTTTAGTTTGGTGTGCCAGGATCTCTTATTATCTTCCAACAGCTTTTTGATAATCCTCACCAGGCTTTTATTTGAAGACTCAGCTAATCCATTTCCTTGAGGGTAATATGCAGTTGAGTGATTGAGGCTTATATGATACTTATGACAAAAGTTAATCATCTTCCTGGATTTGAAAGCAGCTGCGTTTTCTGTTACTATCCTTTTTGGACATCCGAACCGGGCCAATATATTTTCTTCAAGAAACTCCATGATCACATTCTCAGTGGCCCTCCTGGTAGGAATTGCCTCTATCCATTTAGTAAAATAGTCTGTAGCTGTCAAGATCCACATGTGCTGACCTGATGAGTTGGCGTTTATTTCACCAATAAAATCCAAACCCCATTGCTGGAAAGGAGCATCAACTGTTATCGGATCCAGAGGGAGAGACAGTACCTTTCTCTTACCGTCGAAAATTTGGCATTGATGACATTTCCTGGTTTCTTTATATACATCAGAGAATAACGTAGGCCAATAATAACCAGCTCTTAGGATTTTGTTTGCAGTTACCTTCCAATAATGATGCCCCCCGCAGTCTCCTTTGTGAAATTCTCTGGTGACTTGCTGGGCTTCCTCTTCCAACAGACAATTTAGTAGAACTCCTACAGGATCCTTCCAATAAAGATATTTGTTTATGATACAGAATTTAGCAGATTTCAACTTTACAGATCTTGCTCTCGATTTACTTAACCGTTCTGGTGCCTGCAAATTTTAGAGGACATACACAACGCCAGAGTACCATGGAGAGGACACAAAGTCAGCCATCACTTCTATCTTTGTGTCTAACTGATCAGACTGGTGAGTAAAAAAATTGATCTGTAAAGATTCACAACTTGAGTTTGTCATCATCTTTGCTAACCCTTGTCCTTTAACCAGCTTCGTAGGTTTTATTTCTATATCATATTCCAATAATGTAGCTATCCATCTTGCCCTCCTGCCTTCGGGGTCTGGCTGAGTCAAAATTGCTTTTACCGCAGCAGTCGGAACATGTGCAATTACATGGGAATGCAAAACATATATTCTGAAATCCTTTAATGCTTTAATCAGAGCATAGGCCTTCTTTTCCATGATATCATATTTCAACTCCCCATCCCGTAGCATTTTACTGAAAAAGGCTATGGGTTGTTCCAAATTTTCATCATTTTTCTGCAATAATACTGCTGCTATAGTATGTTCTGAAGCACATGAGAATACTGAAAAATCTTTGGCAAAATATGGACTTACCAAGACAGGGGCTTCTGAAATTGCTTTCTTGATTTCCCAAAATGAATCCTTAGCTTCTGTATTCCATTTTATTTCATGACCTTTCTTCAACATATTTGTAATATTCATCAAGATCTCAGCAAAGCTTGGTACAAATCTCCTCAAGAAGTTTTCCTGTCCCAGAAATGATTGTATCTCCTTTTTGCTTCTGGGTTCTCCTACCTTCAGAATTGCAGTCACCCTTTCAGGATCAATATTTATGCCATCTTTGGATTTTATATGGCCTAGGAGCTTTCCCTCTTCTAGTGCAAAATTAGACTTCTTAGGGTTCAAATATATGCCATACTTCCTACACTTCATGAAAACCTTCTCTAGATGATGGAGATGCTCTCTGTCAGACTTTGAGTAGACTGTGATATCATCCATATAGATTACCACGAAACTTCCAATTTCTCCTGCAAAGGCAATGTCCATAGCTTGCTGGAAAGTGGTGCCTGCATTCATCAAACCAAAAGGCATCTTCGCATACATGAAAGTGCCCCATGGTGTAGTAAAGGCAGTTTTCTCCTGATCTTCTGGCAGCAGTTTGATCTGATTATACCCAAAAAAACCATCTAGCATCGAAATCCTTTCAGCTCCCACCACTTGCTGTAGTATATGATCCATCTTGGGCAAGGGATAGTTTTCTTTCATGGAGACCTTATTCAAATTGCGGAAATCTATGCACAGTCTTATCTCTCCATTCTTCTTACTGACAGGAACCAAATTTGCAACCCATTTAGAAAATCTGAGTGTAACAATGATCTTAGCATCAAATAACTTCCTTATTTCCTTCTCAATGACAGGGATCAATTTAGGATTGATCCTTCTGGGTTTCTATTTAAAAGGCTTCTCCCCAGGCTTTATAGGAATAGTGTGCTGTATAATAGATGTAGCATATTCTTTGAGGTCTTCATAACTCCAAGCAAACACATCTGTATATTTTTTCATCAACTTTACATACTCCTCTTTCTCCTTTTCCGGCAGCTTCTTGGATAATTTTATGATTTTAGGGTTTTCCTCAGTGCCAATATTTTTGTCTTCAACGGCATCACCAACAGGTTTCACTTTGGGGTTCTTGGCAACATCATTTTGATCAAATAGCCTTTCTAAAGGGATCAGGCCTCTTGGTATGAAATTATTCTTCAGCTGGATGATATCCTTACCTCCCAAGGTCTTCTTTAACTTCTCAGCATCTTCTTCTTATGTTTCAATTTCTTCATCACCTCCAAGGGCCCTGTCATTATCATTTTCATTGTCAAAATGAGTATTCACAAATTCCCCTGATAAATCTAGGAATCTTTGGATCTGCATATCATCTTCAAACACCTGCCAGTATTTGGAATTGTCAGCGATAGAAGGTCTGTTCAAAATTTCCACCTAGTATTATTTTTGGCTAGTCATTGGGGTCTCAAATCTCCCAGCAGATACTGCCAAAGAATCGGCCACCAAATTGTCAACCCTGGGAACAACCTGGATTGTATGCTCTGTGAAGAAATTACCAAGCATATCCCATACTTCATTTCTGTAAGCCCTCATCCGAGGATGCCTGGCTTGATAACTATCGTTTACCTGGTTTATCACCAACTCAGAATCTCCCAAGATCCTGACTCGCTGAGCCCCCAAATATTTCAAAGCATGTAATCCTAATAACAAATCCTCATACTCTGCTACATTATTCGTGCATTCAAACATCAATTTGTATGACAAAGCTTTGAAATCATGAATAGGAGAAATGATATAGACACCATCCCCAGCACCAACCTTTGCAACAGATCCATCAAAGTACATTATCCATTGGCCTTCTTTTTCCTGCTTTGCTTCCAAATCCTCCTGTTCCAAAACTTCCTTTGTCTCATTTGCCTCAGACTTCTCTTGCAATGTCTTTTCTACCTCATGTGGGACAGCCTCATTAAAGAAAATGGAAGACCCCAAATCAGTATCAACAACATATATGTGATGGACTTCAGGTTTATCTTGACTGCTGACCACATAGGGAGTTCTTTTTTGACTATATAACCTTCTGCTACCATCTGGAATAGGAATCGTCGCATATGACATGTCCATCTGTAAACTACCTTTCAGCTTGGAGGTCCAAGATCTTGATAGCAACACCCCAAATTTAGGTGGAATATCTGCTACCACCACATCCATGACTATAGTTTTAGATGGCAATTTATTCAGGGTCACCACCATGTCTTTAATTAAACCAAGGCATTTTACTCTCTTAAAATCAAATGAGTATAAATCCTTATATGGTCTAGTCACTTCTAATCCCAGACTTTCCACAACCTCTTTAGGCATTAGATTGTGTGATGACCCTGAATCCAACATAGCATTGTGGATCACTTTGTCATGCACATTTAGACTTAAATAGAAAGGAGGAACTTCTTCATCTTCTAAATTTTCAACTTTTGGTCCAAATGAAATAGCAGGGTTATCATCATTCAATTCTAAAATGTCTGACTGCCATTCTCCTTGGTTTTTTATCATTTTGGTGATAGTATCTCGGTATTCATTGTTTCTCAACAGCTCATTAAATGGAACAGAGATCTTTAGTTTTGAAAGCTCATTTTGTAGGTTAAAACCATCACCAATCTTTTCCACATCAATCAGAGTCTCCTTCTTTATTATTTTATCCCTTTGTATATCATTTTCAACCTCCTTACTCACAGAGGGTTCCTTCTGTAGTTCTTTCCACTTTTCTCCATTCAAAGAACTAGAGGAATGCTGATTTGGGTTTGTCTTCCCCTTATTTATGGGGACATCCCTATTCCCTAGTCTCATTTTCCTTTGCACATCATCCATTGCATGCAAATAACCTCTCTGATATAGCTCATTTTCAAATTCTTCATTTGGACCTTCCTGTGCAAACATATTATGTTCTTCTTCAGTAAGGTATATTTCTGAATCATGTTCCCCAAACAGATGAATCTCATTTTCAGGTGGATCTTCTTCATCACCAACATAATTTTCAGGGAAAGGCGGATGGATAGGCTGTTCTTCTTGATTCCTTGGATTCCTCTGTCGATTCTGGGGAGGGACAGGGGGATTGGGTCTTCTGAAATTTGGATTCCTGATTTGGGGATCCCCCTGCTCCCTGTTGAAGGGCCTAGTATCCATGGTTAGCTTATCCATCAACTTTTCCATAGTCTTCAACATCGTCTCAAATTTAACATCAGCGGAAGAAGATGAAGGAGAAGGCATATTTTCTTCCCTTCTCCTCCTGTCCATGTCTCTATGTTTTATCTTCCCACTAGCCATCATGTTAGCTTCCACTTCTAGGGAATCAGTAAACATGGCAGCAAGAGTTGCCGATCTCCTTTCCCGTAATGAAAATGCAAAATCATTATCAAAAGATACAGCATAATGCAGTTGAGTAGTGGCAGGAGAAGGTTTTATATCTTCAGGAATAGAGTTGTAAGCCCTCATGAATCTGCTCGAAAATTCATGAACAGACTCGAAACCCCCCTTCTTAAGACTATTGTACTGAGATAAAAGCTGCAGAGGGTTCTGTTTATCGTCCCACCTATCCAGAAAGGAATTTTGAAAAGCCTGGAAATTTACTATAGATCCATTAGGTAAGTCTTTAAACCACTTCTTTGCCTCCCCAGACAAACTTTGGGAAAATAACCACAGTTTGGCATCAGGATAGTCAACTTCTTCCAAGTCAATGAAATCTTCAAACTTGGAAACATGCTGTTTTGCAGTTATATCACCCTCCCCATCAAATAAAGAAATCCTCTGAGAATAATTTTGGGGGAGATCATGTAGTACAGCTGGCAAACACAAGGGAGCAAATCTAGCGACCATTGGTCTGGGTGGGTTCATAGGAACTGCAGTGCTCTGAGAATGCTCAGAGGCTGTTGTTTCGGCTTTAGAGGTTTAATGCAAGCCCTTCCAGAGGGAATCTAACAGATAGGACTCTAACCTACTAGGATTGGACTCAGTATTTTTGAGATCGGATTCAGATCTAGCTCTCAACCCACAAGGAATGAACTCAGTGTTTTTTAGGTCGGGTTCAGATCTAGTTCTCAACAGGGTTTGCGCAGTATTGACTTCCCATGCTGGATTAATATGAGAATCTGGTGATGATGATGGGCCGAACAAAGGAAAATCTAACTTCTCTTTATTTTTTCTCTTAAACAACTTTTCTGGATCCTCAAATCTTTTCAAAATCTCGGTATCAGAGTTACCTCGTGTATGTCTTCTTGAAGCCAGAATGTCGTTCTTGAATCCTAAAACAATTTCACAATGAAGTCGCCAGGGAAAATATACAACCTTCTTTTCTTTTAGAAACTCCTGTTTGCCCACAGAAATCGCTCTTAATCTTTGTCGTTCTCCCGGGGCAGATAAGCACTTTCGTCCCCGGCAACGGCGCTAGTTTGTTAGAACTCAGAATGTACCCAGGTTGTGAAAAGGTATACTCCATGGTAACAGCAAAACCACTTTAGGAAGAAACTGGTATTTTCTCCCAGAGAGGGATCTCTCAATAAAGATTTAACAAGACCAGATTTAAAATAGCATTCACAGATTTATGTATTTGGCTGAAACAATAACATAACCATTGGGAATGGAGTCACATACAATACAAAGGAACCACAAACACATATACATGATATTCATCAAAGGCAAGGTAATCATATCATCACAGTCATTCAAATTGATTCTGGTGGAACAGAAGAGATGAAGAAACAACCCATCAATACACAGCATCAACAAGGATGAGTTCTATATCAACTTTAGCAGAAAAATTCATATAATATCTGAAATGATAACCAGAGCATAAACACATGAATTATGATCATCTAACGCTATATTCCAGATACGAGGAAGAAACAAAATGGAGTGTTACACAAAGAAGGTACAATCACATAAAAGAAAGAAGCACAGACTGTAATATCAATGGCACATGAATCTCTGACCAAATTCTCATGCATTCACTTAGTTCTTTCAAAAAACAGATATGTTCTCCAAAATTATTCACGACCCGATGGGTTCCAACCCCCATCTCATAAAAAGATACAAATTTATAGATAAAACAATAAGTCGGCCCCCAGCAGATCAATAACAGAATGATCGGCATAAATTAGAGTTTGTAACTGAATTCCTACACTACTAGGAAGTTGTTACAACTCCACTCCTAACAGATCACAAAGTACAAATCAACTGGATAACAAACTTTCACGCAATAGTTCCACGTCTTTGCCCCATCAGCTTCATGTCTCTGCCCCATCAGCTTCATGTCTTTGCCCCATCATCCATTCAGTACCTGACACCTGTTCTTAGGGGGGGAGAATATACTTTGTTTTCCTGAACCGCTCTACGTCTTTCCACTGCTCCGAACTTGGGGTGTCACACTCCATCATCTCCCGAATTGCTACCTCGAGCTCCATAAATGCTTCATAAGATTTCTTGGGTGATCTGGCTCTGATGATTTCGAACTTCTGCAGGATTTCGAAGTCCTCCGTCAACATGTTCACAATGGTTTGTCCTGTCAAGCTCTTCTCCAAGCTATTAAATTTTGAGTGGTCCATGCGAGCCCGGACAAGTAGGTGATGATAATGTTCCGGCAGGAGCATCCGACCTTCTTCGTCCCAAAAGGACGGAAATCCATCTTCGAACAACTCTTTAAACTCTTGTTTGAACTTATTGACCTGCACAAGCAATTCTTCTGACTTGTCTTGGACAATCTTCATTAAATGGTGTTTGTGGATGATCTTCTTCGCCCACAGCACTATTGAGATTCTGTCCTTTATTCCCATGTCATGCAACTTCTGGTATGTCAGTGAATTCAGAAAATTTAATGTGTTCTGAGCTGTAGTGAGGGGTCTTTTTGCCATGTGTTCATTTACCAGTTTCAGTTTTTGTTGAGCCGAATCTGTCAGTATACTCAAATCATCAATAAATTCAGGTAGTGCCGAAACTTGGTAATCTCTATAGTCAGGGTATCCCAAATGATATGTTTCGCCCCCTTAAGAGGGCCTTTCCCAATGCATTTCTCTTTTAGCTCATCGAGCTTTTTCTGTAATTGATTCCTGTCTTGCAAGATCTGTTTTTTGCTTTCACTTATTCTAGCCAATTCAGCTTTCATCTTCTCATTCTCTGCTTTCAAATCTTTGATTGCTTCTTCCTTCAAACTCACCTGGGACATTGGTACTAATAAATCATCAGTAGAGAAATCATCTAAAGGCTTCTGGATATTTACAATAGACAAGTCCTCGCCGATGGGAGTTTGGCTCATCAACTCTTCCATAATATCCTTCTCTTCATTCTGATCTTTTTTCATCAAGGAGATTTGAGATAACAGTTCCTCCCTTTCGGCTTCCCACTTCTCTTCTTCCTCCTGTAGCTCTCTGGCTCTTCCTTTGTATTCCATCATCTCCTGATGGAGTTTATCCTTTTCTTCTTAGAGGGCTAGCAGCTCAGATGACTAAACATGTTCAGTACCTGGGATCTTCAGTTTCTTCTTCAGGACCTGGAGTGCATTATCCTTTTCGTCTAACAATCTCTTGACTGCCTGTGTACTGTCTGAACTAGCAATATCCATCTGCAGCTTCTTAATCTGAACAACATTTGCTTTATTTTCTACTTTCTCATGTTTCAACTGAATCTCCAATTTATCTATCAAAACCTATAATTTACTAATCTTCACCATGGCTTGTAGTAAGTCCGAGTAGAGGATATCGCTGGTCTGTTTGTGGAGTTGAATTTTATCTGGAGTGCTGATTTTGTCTAACCAGATCTCCATTTCAGCCATTTTCTTATCGCTTACCATAGCCATTTTAAAAGTATTCCTCTCGGCATCTCTAGCAGAGACCAGAGAGGTCTTCGAACTGTACAAACTTCTAACCTTCGGGAGCAAATTCCTCGTTTCCTCCATAGACTGTTTCCTCTTTTCCATGTAACTGGATTTTAGGTCTTCCTTCGACTTAAACACGTGGCATAATTCCGAACTGTCTACATCACCCTCTGTACTTTTAAAAGAGAATTGACTTACTTGTACTGCTTTCAAGGGAACTAGGGCACCTCTTTTGGAACCATCAGAAACCTCTTCATCTATAATTTCGCCACTTTGCAGTAGCTTTGTCCTTTTATGGGGGCCTTCCTCATCTACATCCATACTCTCAGTTTTAGACAAACTCCTCTTGACCAAAATACCAGCACCTTCTGTTATTTGGGCTGCTGTCTCTTCATCAGAATTTGACCCGTCAGTACACTGTAACAAATTTTCCATTTCTGCTAGCCCCTCAATAGCTTGATGCTCGAATGGTTTATTCTGGTTTACCTGTTTTCTCAATGAGATCACCTGGTGGGGGTCGTAGTTCATATTTACATCTTTTATGAAATCCATATTCTCCATCAACCTTTCTATAAATTTCAGGGCACCTTTACCTTTAAAAATGAAAGGGCCGACCTTAAATGGAAATTTAATATTCAAAGATTTTCTGAAAGCACCAAAGTGCTCTTCCTCGGACAACAATCTCTTCCTCATGAACTCCAGTGCAAAAATCCTTGGGGTCAAGAAGGATGGTAGCCTATAAGGCTGACCAGTAAATCCATATTCTCTCAACACTGTGTAACCTCTGTATAGGAACCAGTCCCCCACCCGATCTTCGGGTGACGACTGCATTAGGCATCTCATTTCGTCCAGGACACAGGGTAGGTCCTCATCAAATAACATCTTGTATATTTCGGACATGATCGAATTGGCAAATTCGACCATGTTGATTTGCTTGGGCAAATCAAAAGAACATAGAGCACTTAAGAACTTTAATTCAGTAACATTAGAACATAATAACATGTTAAGCAAGTATGTCTGAAACCTAAAGAACTGGACCTTGGGAAATTCAGTCAACTGGAGGTGGATCGCTTCGGCAAGGTACTCATCTAAATTGAGCACGGGGACTGACTGGGACTCAGGACTTAGAGAATTTATTTTTAACAAGAAACCAAGGATAACATCACCTATACGACAATCGTCATCTAGACCTAACACTTGACAGACCAAAGACATTACCAGTTACACCTCAGTTCTAAAAATGTGCAGGGGGTAAGGTGAGAAAAGGCTTTCAAGAGACTGACCTTCCTTCAGGATACTTGACAGGAATCGAGAGCGACTTTCACTTTCACAATTTTTTAAAAAATCGGCAAGGATAGATTCATTTACAGACTCATGATTTACAGGGTAGGTTTCGGGCAGACTAAGGTTTTCTCTGACGACAGAAGCATCAATTTTACACAGTATTTTCGACGCGGACCGACTTACAATGATCCTCTGAGAGGGAGAATAGTTCACCACGCACCATTCGGCAAATTCAGGGAAGTGAAGTGTTTTCTCAAGGGCTAAATGGTACAAGAAAGACTTGCATACATTCAGAACGTCATTCCCCTTTGAAAAATAAGACCACAATTTCTCTTTGCTGCCGGACACGCTCCCTGTGGAGAGGAAGGGGTCGCAGACGCCCCTGCGTCTGTCTATTATAAATTCCTCTCTTTCATCCGCGACCCAACCAGACACACTAACCTCGCTCCTTTGGTCCATTTCTTAATTTGTAATAGTAATTGGACGAAGGAGTTACAGGATTAAAGTCCTACCTGGTTTACTGTGGAGGCGCGTGTTCGGAACGTGCCTGGTACTGACAAATGGAAGCTCCCAAATCGCCAGGTCCTTTTCGCCGGGTCCCGAGCAAATAAAATAATCATTGGAGAGGTCAACCCTACCTTTATAGGACCACCCAATTTGCCACATGGACAGCATTTATTTCCACAACCACCACTTATCTCTAACTGCCATGCACTTCTATTTTCTGGTTTCATCCACGACCGTAGATCTGGCTTCTCTTTAATTTCTGGCCTTTGGATCGTGTGCCACGTATCTCGTTCCACCCGGCGCCCTGGTATTAACCAACGTGCAACTTCGTGCCCCGAAAATGCTCACAACCGTTGCTTTGCCGTACCTTCTATTTTTCACCGTTGGATGAAACGCCATGTCCCACATTCCGCTGGGCTCTCTGGATTTAACCGTCGCGCAGCTTTAATCTCCAGAATCATCCACAGCCCTCGATCTAATATACCTTTATTGGTGAGCCGTTGGATCACTTGCCGCCTATCAAATTCCACTGGGCTCCTTCCCTTTATCCAACGTGAAAGTTTGGGCTCCGGAATCTTTTTCAGCCGTTGATGTGATCGCCCGGCATTCATCAGCCGTCAGATATTTCGACGTCTACCCAATTCCGCTGGGAGTCTGGGACTTATCTCCCGTGCAATTTCACTCCTCGGAACTTATAATAACCGTTGATCTATCTTGCTTTGATTTCCGTCTGTCGGATGCGTCATCGGATAACAAATTCCGCTGGGCCTTTTGGGCTTATCCGCCGTGCAGGTTTCGCTTCCGGAATCACTCTCATCCCTCGATATGATCCGACCTCGCCTCTCCGCCATCGGATTGAGAGAAGGATACACGATTCCGCCAGACTCCATTTTCTTAACTAACTCGTACCTTCACAAGGTGGATTTGATGTGAAACGTGGATCTTCCCAGGACCACTTTATAACCTTTGATCTGTGTAGCTGGTTAAAAGCCGGAACTTGTCTTATCTTCCTTGTATGTTGCGAAGGGTGGGGGGAATACCAACCATTGATTTTCTTCCTTCCTTCATCGCAGCCTGGGCTCTTTGGCAAATTGATCGATATTTTGACTATCATGCCACCCTTGCACTATATCCTTTAACCAAAGTATTTAAACAACATTACCTTATCTCCACTATGGTCTTATTTCCCCCTTTGTTAAATACAGGTGTTAACAAGGTTAATGAAACTAAGATACAAGGACCTCTGGGTCTATCCTCTGCAATATATGTGTTGTCGTGGATAGAGGGAGACCTGCCCCTAGTCAAGGCAATGATGTTTCCTTGACCAGAAGCGCGAGGGAGATAACTGAAAGGTGTGAGACAATCTACGGACTGACCCACTGAATGGGGGGGGAGAGGGGGAGGGGAAGAATTGAACAGGGGTAGGGGGGGTGTGGTAGATTCAAACTTCCTTTGTTCAGAGTATGACAGGAGGGTGGACTAGGCAGCAAATGAAACTGACTCATGGGAAATGGATTATAGCTGTAATACCGGGAATGTCATTGCAGATGGGAAATACTTGGAGGAGGTAGACACTTTTGATATTGATGGGATCCAAGGAAGACACATTGCAGAGTAATCTGAACAAAGGTGACCCAAAGTGGGAATGCTGCCAAACTATTTTCTGTGGGGTGGTGTCTAGGGACATTGTTATGGTACGATCTCATGGATTTTTGGCGAGCATGAGAAAGTAAATGCTTGATGGTGCTTTAAATTTTAGAGAGTCTGAAAGCACGAAGAAGACTCCAGTGGGGGATATTTTTTGTTGGTAGTCTCCTGTGCCTAAAAAAGGATAAAAGTATACATAGGAGAGCTTTCCCATCCTGTAGGGGATGAGAGACTTATTTACCGTTGGTAGTCCAATCAGGACAAAAAAAGGTTAAACCTATACTAACTGGACGGTCATTCAGATACTTTTACGAGCATGAATGAAACCAAGTTTGCTCAGCAATATTTTCTTGATGAGAAGGCTAGAAAAAGAGCTTAATGACAACCTATAGTGAGATTTTTCATAAGGTGTGGCCCCTCTACCCGAGAAAGCATAAAAGTATGCAGATGGGAATGGTCTTGGCTTGAATGTGCCAAGGAGGTCCTTTTCAATTGATGGTCTACATGGTCCATAAAAGGAGGTAAATGAGACGATGTAGACGCCCTTTCCTATACTTTAGCGAGCAGGAAAGGAAGCAGCTGCACTTAGCTATCTTTTCATTGTTTTAAGGAGTCAGAAAAGAGCTTAAACAAAACTCTAGTATGGTCAACCGATTGTGGTGGAACAGGTGGTGCCCCATGTTAGGACGGTGGACAGAGGTCCAAAGGTCATCCACATAGTATGGATGGAGCAGAAGGCTCTCAAACATACCAATACATGCATGGGATAACTCATGGAAAAGGCTTGCGAGTCGGTGTGGCAGAGGCACGCAAAATGAGGTGGTTCTTGGACAGAGGTCAGGAGAGCGTGTGTGTGTGTTGTAGTGGATAGAGTTGACTACATGCGATGTGAGTGCAAGTCCAGGGGCACTTACATGCCAAATACGTGCAAGAAAAATAAATTGTTTTGTGGAGAATGGTCCAGCGGTCCGCATAAGGTGCGGTGGATAAAAAAGACAACTATGTGTTAAAATACAAAACAAAACTAAAAAATGGAAAACCCTTAACGAGCGGTGGCCCAATAACCCACATGAGTAGCGGTAGGAAAGAGTGATACAAGTATAGGTCTGTAGACACTTGCATTGTCATGCTGTGGCTCATAAATCGAGGTAACTTCTGAGAAGCGGTCCCAAAATTTGTTTGTTAAACATGAGACGATGGTCTCATTAGGAGATGGAAATTTGGGCTCGGAGGTGTGAGGGGTGTCTTGAACAGGTTCTTGGTGACTTTGAATTAGCAGCTAATGGTACTGCCCCTAGCTTGTGCTAAAAAATGTTGAAAAACAAGAAAGGGAAAAAACTACGCTATAAGGGACTCATAGTGGTTATATCAGGCATAAACTCTCTTGAGGTGGAGCCCGTTACACGGCTTCTTTAAGAGTCGATCGTCTGAATCAGTGAAGAGGTATGCCGCCTTGCCGAGATGAAGGTCATTGGCAAGGTGGGATGACAGAATCTAGTCTTTTATGGGAAGAACCAATTCTGCACTATGGTTTAAAGGGAATGGGGTAAAACCAAAGGCAGTCTTACAGATATCTTCGTTATCACTTAAGTGGTGCTGAGATAGATCAGGTGGATCTTCCATAAGGGATGAGACGAAAGGGAGACTAGTGCTAGAGATCATGTAAATGGTATTGGTTGTGGTTTTTGTTTCCTTGCCCCCAGTCTCTATTGGAGGAAGAGGGGCAGGCCTGGAGACAATAGGACTCTTTGATGGACCTGGAGATAGGTGCAACATCATCGCAATTGGATGGACATGAGTCAACACATCCTAGGGGCTTAGAGGTAGGGTAGGTGGTTCAAGGTACCACATAGGATTTCCCAGTATGAAATCTTGTATATTGCGGGTTGCCAAGACAGACTTACTCACGATCCCAAATGGTAGGGAAAGGAAAAGGAAAAGAAAAAGGAAAAGGATCATGTTGATCGGGAATGAACCCCATTGTTTCCTTGGTAACTGAGGTTGAGGTTGTGACTAAGGTTGCGGCTGTGGATGGAGCTGTGGTTGTAGAAATAATGGAAGAGAAAGGTCTGATGGACTGTGTGTGGTGGTGGAGACAATAGGGTCAGTAGAACTGGACATCATGTAAATGGACATAGTGTTTGAAGAAGGAGGTGGGGGGTGAACTTCTTCGATCAACGTGATCTCAAATTCAAGGGAATGCTGTTGAAGGTTAGATAGAGCCATTCGAAACTTGGACAAGTCTTGGCAGTGGAGAGAATAGTGTCCATACAATCCATAATGGGCACAAGCATGGTTTGTTCTCAATGAATTGTTTCTAACTATTGGCGTGGTTGGAAGTTCAACCACGGGGAGGTTTTCGGTTGTGTCCATGGCATCCAAATGCACATGGATCATTGGATTTTCAGGGAAATTCTGAGTTGGATGGCCTTTTTGTTTGTAGACGGTGCAAGGAAGGATCTGCTGAGGTTCTACAGTGGCTTTGGAATTCTTTCCCCTAGCCCTTTTCGGGTAGGGCGATGCAAGTGTGGGTGCGGTGGTTGGTTTTTGCGGACTGGGTGGAGGATGGGACTCAACCAAAATGGGATGCATAGGTGTTAAGACTACCTGGGGCATTGATGGTTGAGTTGGTGGATCAAGATACCACATGGGAATTCCCAATGTAAAGTTGGGTAGGTTCAGGGTGGCCATTACTGGCTTGCTCATGACACCAGGTGGTGGAAAGAGGAAGGGAATTGTATGGACTGGTGAGGATCCCAGATGACTCCCTACTGGTTATATGTGGGGGTGCAGTTGTGGTTGCGATTGTGCGTAATGCTGGGACTGTGGGTGATGTTGCGGCTGCTATTGGTCTTGCAGCTGCAGACGGTGTTGGGGTTGGGGCTGCAACTGCGCTTGTTGTTTGGGTGTAGCAGTGCTGGATGATACCATGCACAAGTCCACAGTCTCATTTTGTGTCGGTGGTGGTGACACTAAGGGGAGATGAGCCGTCATGGTGGTATCGGGAAATAACCCAGGACCCACATTCAACAATGGGGAGGGTGGTGTGTTGTCAACCATGGTATTGATTGTAGGGACAACATTGGTGTGTGTGGTTGTCCCTTGTGGCTCAATGGTGGTGATGGTAGGGATAATCTTGGCGGGTGCCGTTAAACCTTGTGGATCGTGATAAGTGAGTTGATCAACCATCACGATCTTCCCTTCGTGAGGGAACATCATGAGATGGAAGACAGTTGAGGTGACCGCTCTCATGGCATACATATAAATTCTTATTATGAGGAGGTTATAATCCAGTTGAGTGTTAACAACCTCTACGTCGATCAGCACTGTCTTCTCGGCTAATGTGATGGGGACATGGGGGAGGATTCCTTGGGATTTAGTGGGATGTCCATCATAAGCCCATATATTTGTGGAGAATGGTTGTAGAATTGGTGATCCAAGTTTCTACCAAACCAGGGTAGACATAATGCACGTGGATGCGCCCTCATCCACTATGCACCGATGCACAACCAGGTTCCGGATAGACACTGGGATTTGGAAGGTGATGGTGGATGGCATGTGTGGTTCTCCATTCTCCATGTCGATTGTGATCAACTTGGATTCAGAGGGGTCTACTGCCCCAAGGGTAGCTAGTAAGGTTTTCTGCTGCATTGGGTATGTTTTAAGTACCTCAAGAGTAGACACGGCGGTTCGCGTTTGGGCCAAATCATCCACAATTCTATAGCTGACTGCAGCTCTAGCCGTGGTGTTATTGGCAATCCTGCATATGGGTGGGTGCGGGAATGGGGGTAACTGAAGAGGTAAGTTGACTATTTTAGATGTTGATGCCACTGATGTGTCAGCGGGTTCGGTGGTGGTACCATACTGATTCCGTCTGGTTTTCATGTTGACCTCTTCAGTCGTCATGGCTAGCAGGTGGTGAACACCTGTTTTGTCCGTGGGAGGTGCCTTCGGAGTGTTGGGATTGGGTTGGGGAGGGGGTGCAGTTGCCACCAACCCTTGGATAGGTAGTGGGTTTTGGAGCACCATAGGAGGAGGTCCTTGTGGTACTGGGTTGGGTTGGTCTTGGTTTGTACCATTGGCGGCTTGTTGGGCCTCGTTCTGAATGGCCTTCTTAGCTCAACCCATGAGGGGACACTTGAATGTGTAGTGCCCATAGACCTCATAGAGTGTGCATGGTTGGTTTGTGTGCAACGAGGCATTGTGTCTTGGTGTATTTTGTCATGGGGGGTTTTGGGTGGGTCGGTTTGCCATGATATTGTTGGGAGGGTTTGGTTGTTCACCGCCTCCCTGCAGTTGGTTATTAGCTTGGTTTTGGGGCCGATTATTTCTATCTTTCCCTTGTTGATTGTTGGGGGCAGGTTAGTTGGGACGGTTTTGTTGTGCAAATACCTGTCCCAACAGAGCTAGTTGAGCAAGGGAAGGGGCTTGAACCACTTAAAATGGTGGTGCATAATAAATTTGGGTGGGATGCAGTGCCACAAATGTGGGAATTTTCCCCACGTATTGCTGCGTTGGCCATGCCATGGCCTGAGCCTGTTGCGGCGGTGCAGGTTGTGCATAAAAAGTTGTTGCTCCGGACTAGGACATCATTTTGGCATAGTCTGGAGTTTGGTTTTGGTAATAAACACTAGCAGTGTTGCTTGGTTGTGGTGTAATGGCAGGTGGTGTTGGACAGTGATGTGGCTGTTGGGAGACCGAGCCTATGATGCCATCTACAACGTGAGATGCCCCCGGTGCATCCTGGTAGGAGGTGTTTGGACGGGGGGCGTCTGGAATGATGGTGTATAGATATCCAAACTGGGCGTAGATAAGGTCAAACTATTGGGATTTCAATATGGCCTCCTCTTTGGATTGGGGATATTCGGATGTGACGTCCTTTGCTATGGGTGGGAGCAAGGTCTTGAGGAACCAATCCAAGAATATCCTGTCGTCGAGTTGGATTTTACATAAGCTGCGTTGTCGCTGCCACTCATGGATGTGGTCGATTATATGTGTCGCTGTGCTTTGGCAACATGATAACAGGATCTCCACCCCTTCATCATATCTGACAGGGAGTTGGAAATAGTGTAGGAACATGAAAGCTAAGGATTTGAAATCTAGGTACTTGGCCTGCGGTAGCTCAATGTACCATTTTGCCGCAACACCTGTAAGGGTGCGTTGGAATAGCCTCATCCCGATGGAATCATCTACAATGCTATTGGACGAGCACCATAGATGGAATGTCATAATATGGTTTTGGGGACATTCCCCTACCTTGCCTTCAAACTTGGGGATGTCTGATGGCTTCTTAGTTGGCATTGGAGGCCAACAAGCTTGATGGTGAATGGGGTCATTTGTCAATCCAGCCAAATCAGGCAAGTTAAGATGAGCCATGAGAGGCAAATTTGACCCCAGGTTGATGTGATATGGGGAAGGGGTGGTGGTGGGGTTTGCAGGTGCATAATGTACCTGCAGAACTGGGGGTATTGGTTTTTCCATTGTAGATGGGCCAATTTCCCCACTTGTGGTGGGAGGGATAGTGTGGTTGGAGGGGATATTTCCCCCATGTATGATAGCAGGGGCAATGTAAGTGGATGGTCTACTGCCCCCCTGTGTGGCAAGAGGGGCAGTGTGTGTGGAAGGGCCACTGCCCCCGTGAGTTGCAAGTGGGATAGCCTGGCTGGTCACTATGGGTGGTGGCAGCTGACTAATGACAGTTTGCATGACTCTGCTTGGGCCACTTGCAGGGTTGTTGGTGACAGGTTGTGATGTGGACATGGGTCCACTTGCTATGGTTATGCCGAAAAATGGATTGGGATTTTCACCGGCCGTGGGGCTTGATGGTGCAGTATGGAGGTCTGGTTCAGACTGGTATGGGTCTGAATCTGAATTAGAGGCTGTGTGGCCTTCTGATGGTGTGGGAGATCGCTGAGAATGGTTTCGACGGTGTTAGTTTAATGTACCGAATGGTGCTGGTTCGCCTCTTAGGCATGAGGAAGAGCATGGGGGGTCAATTTGTTAGATGTTTATCAAATTTATGGGAATGATGTTTGGACCCCAGGTTCAATGGATTCCTATTGGTTGTAGGTGGTCACTTGGCCACCAAGACTGACAGAAGATAGCACTTGGCTTTCTCCTCATGGGCGTTTCTACTCAATCAGTGGGGGTCGTTGCCTGTTTCGCTTGGAAATTCCTCTCAGTGGCCAGTTACTTTGGGGTTCCCATGGTACTCCTCACAATGAGTTTCTAGGCTGAGCCCAAGTACTTCCCACAGTTGAAGCAATCAAGGACTTATGTCCTCAAAGACTGCGGATTTGCTTGAACTTAGTGTAAATTGATAAATTTTAAGGCTCTCTCAACGTCATGAACCGAGTTAGGTTGATTATTTGGTATGGTGTATTTGTTTTTTTGTCTTTCTGGTATTAGGTGGCTACAAATGGTTTATGAATTCATCATATTGTAGTAGATTTCATATCATTGTTGTGCAAGCAGTGAATAATAAAAAATTTGTAAACAGATACATTGTTAACCCTGAATGTTGATGGCCTAACTAGATGACTACCTTACACTGATATTCCTCTTCAACCAAGAGAAGGTGTTGGGATTTCAACACAATGGGACTAAGCCCATCCATAGATCCATAGGTCACCTCCCGGATGCAAGGTTCATCAACAAGGAGGACGCTTAGCATTGTGATAAGCCCTCCTTCTCTACCCCCTCTACCTTCCAGGTCATCTGGTTTTAATTATATATGACAATATTCAATGAAGGGGATAGGACTATACGAGATTTCCCTTCGTCGTATCCCAGAACACCCCAGAGGGTGATGACTAGGTAGAGGAGGAAGGGTAAGCAAGACTGTTAATTTTATTGTCAATTTTAGTTAAGCTACATTCATTAAGCCATTAAAATTTGTTTGTAATTTACACATGTTTTGTACAGGAAATTGTAGTAAATTGTAACAGAAACTGAAATTGAACTACTATGCTGGATAGAGGCGGCTGAGCCACATTAACAGTCCCTATTAAACTGAAATTTAACCTTTGATTGACAAACCGCACATTTTGGGTCGATTTTGGCGAGGGGGTCGTGAAATATTTCCAGAAACGGGCAAGGGGGTTGCACAGATTTCATAGACAGAAGCGGTTTTCCTGTCTGAGTGAAGTCGCACCTTTTAGGGGGAAAAGGGCGACCTGGTCACGCCTGTGAGTCCTAAAAGAGTGACCTCATCCCCTGTTCAGGCTTGATAAGTGTGACCTTTCCCAGATTTGGGGTTTTTCTCATACCGAGTCAGATTCGGCCGACAGTAACCTGTACTGTGGCCAAACTGACTCAGATTTTCCTTGCAGAGGCCTCAGTAGGAATAAAAACTAGAAATAAACTAGATCTAAGCTAGATTTGACAAGAAATTTCTAAAAATAGGGCATAAACTAAAAAACTTGAAATTTAAAAAAAAATTGAACCAGGGATCCTGTGGGATCGAACTGGTATGGTCGCCAGTTTTGTAATAGGGATTTCTCCTTGCTACAGGGGTAGGAATGGCTCCCTTATATCTATAGGATAGAAGGGTAGGTTCCTGCATGTAGAAAATGTAGTAAATAAATTGGAACTAACAGAAATCAAAGAACAAGAAAGAAAGAAAAGAAATGGTGGGAAACCCCTCTGCAAACACTGTTAGGGTTAGCTCTAGCAACCTGCAAACAACTATTAGAAACAAAAACATGCAAAACAAGTTAAAAAACAAACTTGCAAGCAAATATGGGTCAGAAAATAACTAAGCTACTAAAATAAATACATAAGCAAACAATGGTATACCTTATCTTTGGTGCAATGGGCCACCATGCCCTAGCTGGAAGAAGCACCTCTCTATCTCACTCAGCAATGGAGGAGGAGCTATGGCTCAATGGGGAATGTGAGTGGAAGAGAGGGGGATGTGGGTGGCTTGAGAGGTAAAGAGGTCTCAAGGCATCCACGGGCAGCATAACAGCATGCAAGAGGGGAGTGTGTTTGAGAGTGACCCCCCACCCTCCTTTTATAGCTTTTTTGGGGTTTTAGGGTTTTAAGCCCTTGGTCTGGGATTTAGCCCCAATTTTGGACTTTTAGCCCCTTCTGCCCTAACTTTAGATCCTTTTAGGGTTTTAGGATCCTTTGAGGGGTTTTATCCCCTTTTCGGAGGCTTTAGCTCCTAGGAGAGTTATTTAGGCTCCCTTTTGGGGTTTTTATGCCCTTTTATTCATCCTTAAGCCTTTTTTATGGTGTGGGGGTCTAATGGAGGGTCGTGAATGGGTGTCCTTGGGTGGTGTAATCCATGTAGAGCTTAGTGAGGGATTTTTTGGGTTAACACACCCTATTGGCAAACCTCTTAATAGTGATAGTTAGAAGCCTTATCTTTGATTGAGTTTTTTGCATGTATTGAGAGTGTGAGGTATTGTATGTCATCTGACTTGATCCATTTAGAAAAACCATAAAAAACTTTAATTTACCAAGCATCCTCGAGCTACAACCTAGAGGAGTTTAATGGCATGCTAAAAAATTGGCGCCATTGCCAGGGAGAGGAGATTGAAGCTCAACTTCCCTGGGAAACAACATAGATCCTACTTTGATGATAGACAAAGTTTGGAGACTATTCTGGTTGTGATCATCTATCTGGTGAACTCCATTGGAATAAGGTGGATTCAAGAAGGCCAAGTACCAGAGAAAACCCTCAAGGGCCACCAGTAACACTTGTTTCAGATCCAGAAGAGATTCTAAGAAGAGCTAGAGATTCACTAAGGCAGGTCTCCAGTGCTACAAAGGGAGCTACATCAAGCATTTCAAGAGATATTTTGCTGTTAGAGCTAATAGACCTTCATGTCAATCTCATTCTACTGAAACATATAAATCTCAAGAATTTTTAATTGAATCAGAAAATTTTAGGGTTGAGGAATCTTCAAGCAGTGCTACTTGTGTAGATTCAATCCTTGGCGACTCCACTGAGATAAATTTACCACAAACACTCTCTCATCTACCACCCACACTAGTAGTATCTTCTTCTACCCTTTCCATAACCATTTCCAACACGGCTGCCCCTCTGACCAAAATGGAAAGGATCCTGGTAGCTAGGTTTGCCCCTTTGAATTTGCCAAACCCCCTCTCTGATATTCCTACTGGGGATTATTTCAAATACATGCCTAAATTTACTGGAGAGGGAGACTTCACAGCTAAAGAACACCTAGAATCATTTTACAGTTATGTTGAGAACATAAACATAGATCAAGAAGATGTGTGGACTAGTTTTTTTGTGCAAAGCCTAGATGGTCGGGCTAGGAAGTGGTTCAAAGAGCTGCCTGCTGGATCAATAGAAGGAATTGAAGCCCTAGATGAAATATTTTTGAAGAACTGGGGAGAGAGAAGAGACCACCTTTATTATATCATTGAGTATAGAAATTTGAAGAGAGAGAATGGTGAGTCTGTTTCTAACTTCACCAAAATATTTAACAAGATGTTCGGCACGATCCCTGCTGAGATTAAGCCAACTAACACCTCAACTAAGATAACTTATGCCAATGCCTTTGACTCTGAGTTCAGCCTTCTACTTAGATAAATAAGATCTGCATCCCTGTCACTAATGGAGGATGCTGCCTTGGAAGTTGAATCCAACATCATCGTATCTCAGAAGGTCAAGGGAAATATAGATAGGAATAAGAAACCGAAAGATCCTCTTGGGTCTTCTTCATCAGAGAATAAAATTGACAAACTGGCCAAAATTTTGTATAAGTTGACTACTGAAATGTCTAGGCTGAAGGACCAAGGGAAAATACCTATGTGGGGTAAAGGACCAAATGATTTTGCTCCCAAAAACACTAATTTTGTCCCTTACAGAAGAAATAACCCCCCATATTAAATCCTTCAAAGGGATAGAAATCAGGTTGAGGATCAAAGAATCAGAGCTCCTTTTCAGAATGTTGTACTAGAAGAAGAACTAGAGTTCACTCAAGAATAAGGAGAGGCAGAAGACAACATCAACAACATTGATGATGAAGTTGATTACTCTTTCTTAACACAAGCAGAATATGAGGAATCCCTAATGAATGAGTATATCATCGAAGAAGCATTATATTAGGCAGATGATCAAGGAGGTTACAATCTGAGGTCCAGACTTGTTGCTCCCCCTAAGAAGAATGTTGTTCCTGCAAAGAAGCCTGCTACTCTAGCTAAGAGGATTGTTGTTCCACCCAAGAAGATGGTTGCCACTCCAAAATAGCTGCAAAGGCCATTACAGTCATCAGCCCCTGATCCTAACCCACTCAAGGCTCCATCAAGAGGTGAGGGTTTCTGAAAAACTGTACTATTCCTTCAATCTTGAGTCAGAAATTTAGAAAGTGAAAATCCCTTTCCCATTAATAGAGCTAATGAAGAATGATTCATTCAAATCATTAATATTGAAATCCCTTCAACCAAAAATACACATAGATACTGACTTTGTCAATCGGCAAGATGATAAACCCATGGTAACCCTAGGCCCCATGATTGAAGAGTTAAATGAGGCTTGTCCACCCTTCTACATATCATTGAATATCCATGACAAGATCCTTCATAACTACTTTCTTGACCCATGAGCATCCCATAACCTAATGCCAAAGGTAGTGATGGATGAGCTTGGCCTTAGCATTACAAAACCCTATCATGACCTTTTCTCTTTTTGACTCCAGGAAGGTAAAATGTCTAGGACTCATTAAAGAGAATCAACTAGCCTACATCATATGCACTGAAAATAATTCTGTGACCCATCCTATCTATGCAGTGGACACAGACTTTGGGTCATGTATTTTGTAGATAGATGACTCCTAGAAAATTCCAATCTAGCTTACAAATCCATCTATCAGAATCCTGAAGAAGTAACCACGTCAGTTTGGAGCATGTTTTTTGATGGGGCCAGTAATCAAGCCTCAACAGGTGTAGGTGTCGTTTTGATTTCTCCATCAAAAGAGACTATTCATCTGTCTTACAAACCTGATTTTAATACTACTAACAATATATCTGAATATGAAGAATTGCTTTTAGGAGTGAAGGATGCCAAGGAAATGGGGATCATGTGCTTGAATATCTTTGGAGATGCAGATCTCATCATACATCAGGTGAACAATACCTTTCAAGAAAAGAATGTCAGGCTGAAGGCTTACAGAGATGAGGTATGGAAACTTAGGGACTCCTTCATGTTTTCTGAAATCTCATATATACCTAGGGCTATGAATCACCTGGATGATTCCCTTGGTGTCTATGCAAGTCTGCTTGTTCCCCCTTTACCTCCTAAGTTGAGCCATGATATCCAAGTCAAGTACAGGCCATTCCTACTTGATAATGTAAAATTTTGGATGTTTTTTGAGAATGATGATGAGCTTAGTAAATTCCTCCAGGTAGTAGATGAATTCTCTGATATGCATATTGATCAAGAAAATATAAATATGGAAGAATCCCAGAAACTCAAGTTAGAAGATAAAGTAGGTGATCAGAACATTGTTCAGTTACCTAGCATTCATATACCCCAGGGTATGGTACCCATAGAGGAGCTATTTGATCATAATGATGTCCCTTGTAAGCCTTCCAAAAAGGATAAAGATCCTGCTGTCCAAGAACAAAACATAGGTAGCCATAGTTACCCAAAATTCATAAATCTGTCCACTGAATTGACTATTGATCAGAGGTCATTATTTTGTAGCCTAATGAAAGAGTTTGCTGATATCTTTTCCTAGGAATATAGTGACCTGAAAACCTATGACACTAGTATCATCCAACATAGGATTCCCCTAGAGAAGTACACCATCCATTTCAAATAGAAGCTCAGATCCATCAATCCTCTCCTCCTGCCTGTGATTGAAAAAGAAATCCAAAAACTCCTTAAAGCCAAAATCATAATTCCCCTCAGGTATTCTAGATGAATTGCAAATTTAGTGGTGGTGAGGAAGAAGAATGGGGAGATTAGGTTATGTGTGGATTTCAAAAACCTAAACAAATTCTCCAAAAAATATAACTATCCACTACCCAAGATGGAACACCTATTGCAAAGAGTCTCAGGGGCTAGTGTCATGTCATTCCTGGATGGTTTCTCTGGATACAACCAAGTTGCTGTGCATCCTGATGACCAAGAAAAAACTATGTTTACCAATCCTTGGGGCACCTTCATGTATGCCAAAATGCCATTTGGGATGATGATTGCTGGGGCCACTTTTTAGAGAGCCATGGACCTAGCTTTTGAAGGATTGAAAGACAAATTTATGCTTATATACCTAGATGAACTTAGTGTTTACTCCCACAGCCATGAAGAACATTTGCAGCACTTGAGGAGGGTATTTCTGAAATGTAGAAAATTTGGGATATCACTGAACCCGAAGAAGTCTCAATTTGCACTCAATGAGGGAAAAATATTAGGTCACATAGTCTCAGCTGAAGGTGTGAAGATTGATCCTGTTAGAGTTGAAGCAATCTAGAAGCTGTCCATACCTAGGTCAAAAAGGGATATTCAATCATTTATGGGTAAATCAAATAGTACCTAAATGAATAGGTATGGGATTTTGATCAGTGATTCAAGACACTAATGACCAAGATAAGCCTCGAAATGAGCAATGTGCAACATAAGGAATGGTTCATCGCAGCATTGGTACTACACATCCGGATGTTGCTAATGCAACAAAATATTGTGACACAATTTGAGGCTCTAAAAATTGGGATGAAGACCGGGGATTTTCCTATTGGGGAAACAGGTGTTGGGATGAATGAGATCTAATTACAGCTGGAAAATATGACGATTCAGCTCTAGGATATAAATAAAGGAAAGGACATCCATGAACAAGCATGGTGTACCCAATGTCACACTAAGGGACATCATAAATATCAATGTATGAACTTCCACAATCACTTACATTCTGATGCTCCTAATCCATTAAGCGAAGGTGGGCTTCCATGGTGTCACATCTGCCAAACCTGAGGACATTGACATGAAGAGTGTGGGTGTCTCCAAAAGGTAGTATTGAAACCTACAAATTTGTTCAGTAATTTTTGTCATTTTGTTGGTCATGAAGAAAAGGATTGTCAAGCTTATGATTTTCTCCAAGAAAGAACAATGGATGCATACTTCATGGAAGGATAAGAGTCGCGACCAACAAAGAGGATGCGACTGCAACAACCACAGTTTGTGTAACAAAAATCACAGTTTGCTTTGTAGCAACCACCATATAATCAGATGCAATATAATTAGATCCAACAACAGTTTCCATAGTTGCAGTACACTCAACTGTATTACGCTCCACCACATCCCAATCAACAACAACACGAATTTAATCAACAACAATACCAGCAACAAGGTGGATTCTGTGTAGGATTTCAAGGATGAAATGTCGTATTTGGTTGACAAGAAGGTATGGGATGAAGTCATAGACCTGTGCAAAACTATGATGTGTTGGGCCACTATCAGCAGGAATTCCCAAGTATTTAGTCGCAGTGTACTTATTGTAATGTCAGAGATCATACCATCGAATATTTCCCACATCTATTCGTGAAGTGGCAAGAAAAGAATAATCCACCACCATAGAACCAGACTCAAAATGTGACCCAGAATGAGAAGCAGGTTGTGAACCAACCTCATAATCATAATAAAGTGTCGACTGTGGGGAAAATATTGGTGGAACTCAAGACGCAACCTAGATATTTTGCACTTGTAACTTGACGAGGTGTGACAACAGGAGATGAAAGTTCAATTCTGCATATACGATTAGAAGCTCATAAGAAGGTTCAATTTGATGTCAACACATAGAAGGAAACTTTCTTTGACACTCACGGCATCCTGAACATAAACACAGGTAATATTCCTATCTATGAAATGCCACCTACTTTTGATATCAAACATAGGATAGGACCATCTCGAAGGATTGGAACAATGCAAAAATTCTTGTAAATTTTTCTGTCACTAGCAAAAGATATATATGCATTCAAGGATGAAATCCCAATGCTGGTGAATGACCTAGAGAAGAGACAACATGAACATGATGTAAATTCCCTGCATAAGAAGAAGACAAGACTATAAATGAGGATGAATTCCTAGATTGGAGATTACACTATCAATTCATTCATATTGGATTTAGGATATGATGTCAACATCTTGACGAAGCAGACGTGGGAGTGAATGGGGAAACCCAAGTTGTTATGGTCCCCTGTAAAATTGTGCTTAGCAAACCAAGACATAGTATCGCCAATTGGGATGGTTCTATGCTTACTTGTCGAAGTTGAAGGATTGAAGACGTATGTCGATTTTGATGTTATTGAAATAGTGGATGACAATATTTCTTATCCTGCAATATTGGGAATTGAATGGGAAAATGAAAATATTTCCATGTTCAATTTTAGGAAGAGGGTAATGAATTTTGAAAATCATGACATGCGCCTCATTTCATCATTGTATCCTAAGGAAGGAAGACGATATGTGGAACCTTTTAAAGACAAAGTTATGGGAGGATGGGATCATGCTTACAACATCTCTGAAGACTACATCCACCCCACCGTAGATGGAGAGATAGGATGGTGAACCTTCGTCTCTGCATCATTGGATTCTAACGATGCATTAGAAAATTTACAGAATCGTCTACATAAGTCTCGATTCTAAAATGTGGATGGATCACTTAGTCATTGCACTAGGTCACAAAAAAAACTATTGAGCTTTTGAATTATGAAGGACTACCTATTTTGGATGAATTTCTCGATGACTTTGAAGGTAAAGTATCAGAACCACAATGGTTACTGGAATTAGATAATGCAATGAAGGCCACTCCAGCGAAATGGTGGGAGACACATAAATATTTGATGATCTGGCCTTGCTATCATAGACTCTTGGAGGTGTGATACGGTGAAGTAGAACAATATCCAGGAATGAAGTATGATGGGAGACATCACACAAATTATCATTTGGTCACATGTCAGAACGCAGAGGTCTCAAATCCTAAGGAATAAAGGGTATATTCCTTTTTTCACACATTAGATGAAATACCAAGGAAATGGTATATTTCTACCGATCTACAAAGAGAGATACAAACCTAGGAAGAGTTAACAATTGGTTTTGCTCATAATTTTATTTTTGCAAGTGTAGATTATGTGATACACAATGCACTGCAGAATATCCATGGCATCATATTGGAATTCATTCTAGTACTTTATCCAATGGAGTCAAGTGAAGAATATTCTATGCAGATGATGATGGAATGTTATATTGTAGAACTAGATGATGACGATGATCCTCGCAACCTCAACATTGCAGAGTTAGAAGGAATTCAAGATGTCACGGTTCCAATGAAACCAACAGATGAGGTTCAACAATCACTTAGGACACAAAAGGTCAACATTGTGATGACAGACAGTCCCAAATTCGCTAATGTAGGATATTATTGGGACGAAGAAACTATGGCAAAGATTACTGACCTGCTGCATGAATTCTAGGATTTGTTTCCAACTAATTTTGTAGAGATGAAACATATTTTAGGTGACTTGGGAGATATGTGGATCCCTCTAAAACCAGATGTGAAACCTTTGAAACAATGACCATATCGCTTAAATATGCAATACAAGGAGGGAGTAAAGGCTGATATCAACACAATGCTCGGTGCTGAAATTATTGAACCAGTAGAGGAATCAGAGTGGATTGGTCCAATGGTAGTTCAAGATAAGAAAACAACAGAGGTAAGGATCTGTGTTAACCTCCAAAAGCTAAATGATGCATGTCTACATGATCCATTTCCTACACCATTTACATATGAGGTATTGGAATGTGTCAGAGGACAAGAAGTCTATTCATTTATGGATGGATTTTTTGGTTATCACCATATCAACATCGGGAAAGAATATCAGCAAAAAAATACTTTCTTCATATATTGGGGTTGCTTTAAGCACACCGTAATGTTGTTTGGTCCAAAAAAATGCAACTACAATATTCTCACTAATAGTTGTCTCTGCATTCAAGGAATTTCTTCAGAAATTCTTAGTCGCTTACATGGATGATTAGACATTATTCGGTATGCTCAAAGACTACATTGCGAACTTGTGACTCATGTTGGAGAGATGCTGAAAACATCAGATTGCATTAAATATGTGAAATTATATATTTTGTACCCCGTTTGGAGTTTTGTTGGGACACATTGTCCACAAGGCAGGGATGTTGGTTGATCCTGCAAAGATCATGATCATCATCGATCTTCCACCATTGATGAATTTTAAAAAGTTAAGGGAGAGGTTGGGTCATACTGGGTATTATCACAATTTTATAAGAGGGTATGCGACCATTACCGAACCAATGGAGAATTTACTGAAGAAATATGTGAAGTATGGATGGAAAAATGAGTGTCAAAGGAGGCTCGACATTATCAAACATAATATGGTTGAAGAACCAATATTAGTCTTTCAAGACTGGATGAAAGAGTTCCAGGTCCATGTCAATGCATCATCGGTCTCAATATGGGTCATTTTGGAACAACCAGGAGAAGGAGTGATTGGTCACCCAATCACATTCACAAGTAGGAAGTTGTCCACAATAGAAGGAAATTACATTACAATAGAAAGAGAAGGCTTGGCGATGGTATATGCACTTCAGAAATTTCTCCATTATCTGCTAGGAGGACACTTTAAGATGTTTACTGATCATTCCACATTGAAATACCTGGTCAACAAGCCTATGTTGGGGGGGAAGATCTATTGATGGTTTCTACTCTTCCAAGAATTCGACTTTGAGATACTTGTGAATCCACATTGCTTGAATGTCAGACCTGATCATTTTTCAAGGATTGAGACATGCGAAGAACCAACCAACATTGAAGATGGCTTACCTGATGTGCAACTGTTTGAGATAGAAATGGTTGATGATCGTTACAAACAGATCATCCAGTTCTTGTCAACATGGAAAGCGTCGAGTGATTTTACCACTAGCAAGAAGAAGCAATTGGTTGTTCTAGCTAGCGATTTTTAGCTCATTCCTTGAAAACTCTACAAACTGGGACCGGATGAGATTCTACATCGGTATGTTCTACCAAACCAAAAAGGGATGATATTGGCCAAAGAATATGATGGAGTTGCAGGAGGACACTATGGAGGTTGCACAACTACCAGGAAGATACTTCGAGCTAGTCTTTGGTGGCTGACTATGCACAATGATGATCTGGATTATGAGAAAAGTTGCAATGTTTGTCAATGAACTAAGAATCCATCACAACGAGATGGGATGTTTGTCAATGAACTAAGAATCCATCATCACAAGAATCCATCACAATGTTGCAACCATTTTATAAATGGGAAATAAATTTTTTGAGACCCATCGATCTACCAAGAAAAAAGGACGGGTGCGCGATATATCATCACAACAACAAACTATTTAACTAAATGGGTAGAAACAGCACCAGTGATAGATTGTACTGAGTGCTACAACAACAAGGTTCCTATTCTACATTGTTGTTGCTTGGTTTGGTTGTCCAAAGGTATTTATGAGCAATCAGGGGAGTCACTTCATCAATCGCACTATCAATGCAATGATAGAAGAGCTCAAGATTCATCACAAGAAGATCACTCCCTATCATCTGCAAGATAATGGAATGGTGGAGGCATTCAATAAGGTATTGGAGCATGTTCTCACTAAGGTCTATAATGAAAGCCACGATGATTGGGACTAGAATATTCCTACGATCTTATGAGCCTATCAAACCATGTGCAAATGTTTGATAGGGAAGAGACCATTCAAGTTGGTATATTGCCAAGAAGTGGTGATGCCAATGGAATATATTGTTCCCAACCTTCGCATTGCAACGATGATAGGTATAGATGAAAAAGGAGCACTGGAAGAACACTTGATGCAGTTTACTACAGCTCGAAGAAGATCATATTTTTGTAGGATTTCACCAACAACTTGGAAAGGATCACCAAAAGGAATGGCATGATGGACACATCAAAGAAAAATACTTCTGACAAGGAGATATGGTTCTCCTCTATGATAGTAAGTTTGTGGAACACGCAGGTAAGTTGAAAATGCATTATTTACGTCCTTATGTAATTCCATTCATTAGCAGCGAAGGTGCGGTGCAGTTAAAACAACTCAATGGTGCATTATTTCCAAAACTTGTGAATGATAGTCAGATAAAATCCTATCGGGATAGGCAGGTGTGACACCAAAACTAGAACACCACATTGATTAAAAAAAAGTGTAAGATGTGTTGTAGAGGAGGTTAGCACACTGGAAGTCGATTGCAACAAAAGGGAAAATTTCTAATTTGCAGCTAAGAAGCAGTTTGGCAATGTCCCCGGGGACGCGATAGGGCCAAATCGGGAAATTAATGAAGCAATTAAACTATATGGGCAACACCGCAACTGGATGGGATGCACATTTATGGGGAATCAAACCATTAAATCGAAAGGATGTCTAGTAGATTCGGTTGATCATTGGAGGATATGGTCGTGATGTTTAGAAATGTTTCATAGAGGTGCTTCCAAGTTATAAGAATCGATAGGGGCAAGTTGGATAAACCATTGTGATTGTTGAGTTGAGTAGAGAATAGAGCGTTAGCTAAGAATAGTCGTGAGAAGGAGTGTGACGAAGTTGCGAAAATGGCACAAGTTATATCGAGTGGTAGTGTTCATGAATTCATACCAAACATGACACCAATTGAGGAATAAATGCCCAATTTACAGGTAGAAATGCCACAGGTTATGCGGAAGGAGAGGGGCAAAAATTGGCCCAAGTCACCATTGCAGAAAAAGAGAACAATAAGAAGTTCTAGTAGGGTTGAAGTTGAAGAAGAATCCCAAGTTGGACCTTTGACAACAGGAGGAGAGGATTCTATGTCTAGAAAGGGTTTCACTTTTGATGGAATCCCCTTTTTTATCCCACCTAGGAAGGTGGGTGCACCATAAGTAAAACTATCTAAGAATCAATGGTACCCTGTAAAGATGCATGTGACACCAAAAGGGGTCCACAACACACTAAATATTGTCCCTTTATTAATGAAGGTGACCTATAGTAATCATGACCTGTTGGCTTGTGTAGAATGTATAGTCAATCCATTCATGTCCCAAGCACAAGTTCAGGGCGGGCTAGTAATTCGAGCGCCACACCAATGGGCCATGGGGTTGCATCAGTCAGGGTTGTTAGTCCTCACACATATGACACATTTTGGTCACCTAATAGAGGCCAATGCCTACGTAAATCCACTATTGGCTTATTTCCATGGTAGTTATTTTTGTCTTGACACCAAAGCCTCAGTCACCATTGAGTTAATTTCACAAATTACTGGGTTTTCTATGAAGGGGGATGACCCATAGAAGCACTTTTGTGGCAAGGACAACGAAAACCAATTGGGGTCGCTACAAAGATATTGGAAGTGAAAATGGTCAAGAAAATATGACTAAACCAATGTACTTTTGGGGTCATTGCATGCGTAGATAAGTGCACAGAGGGTGTACAAATGAACTGGTTAGCCTTTTTGTTGAATCAATTGACAGAGGGTGCTATGCTTGTCCAAGAAGGAAATCATGCCTTCACTTATTCATGGTTGTTGATTTTGATTGCACTAGTCAGATGGATGGAGCCCAAATATTATTATGGAATGGAAGTTGAAGTCGCCCAGGCATGCGAGGCTACAAGGTATCAAAATTTGTGGTATATCAACAAGAAGGAGCACCTAATAGATTCTATGATTCAGTTCTATATCTACTGGGATGCACTGCATGATGCAGCAGGGAAGGTTTCACGTATGACAGAGGAAGAAACAAAAAAATACCAGAGGATCACATGGTTTTTGATGGCCCTCATGCTATCCACATTCAATCATGTAGGGATAGCCACAAGAAATGGCTTACTACCCTATACAAGTTGACAGATGATAAGGTAGCCACCATCATTGCTGAGTGGCCCACTAAATGGAAAGTCCCCATTAGTGTCGAGGATATTTCAGACACTAAGGTGACCCCCCTACCCAACACAATGGTAGAGAAGGTGCAGACACATGAAAGTGACAAGGAATCGTAGAAGGATTCATCCAAGACTCCAATGGATTCTGAGGTTGAAATACAATTTGAGGAAGGAAGAACGAACATGAGACATGAGCAGGGTGAAGGAAGCAACACTGGAAGAATGGTAGAGGATCGGGTCGATCGCATCATAGTTGTGATCACAAATGCAACTAGCACAAGCGAGGGGAAGCTGAAATACCATTCAAGTAGGTTCTTTCACCAAGTTAAAAATTTTCTAGCTACTTTGAAAAATGAAATGTTAGAGAAGGTGTCGCAAGCTGATGTAACACAAAGAGAAACAAAGATCACTACGGGAAAAAGGGTTTGTATTATAAAAATTCCACCATGGTTACTAGAGTCGGATAGCGAGGACTTGATGCCTTAGTACACCAATTGAACACTATAAGCTTAGATGTCAATGAGTTTCCTACCCATGTGCTTTCTAGATTG
>LPNX010545871.1:426881-490264 GCA_001517045.1 Pseudotsuga menziesii | reverse complement strand
TTTTAGGTATTTTTAAACCCCCCCCAAAGTAATGATAACTGAACTATTGGTGGCGGTTCTTTTAAAGACGCCCCCAAAAGTCATAATAATTTGAATTTTGGGGGTGGTTGTTTGAAATTCGCCCCCAAATGGTATGATAATTGGGATTTTGGGGGTGGTTGTTTTAAATTATCCCCCAAAAGTTATGGGAATTTGTACTTGTGGTTGGGGCAGTTGTGCTAAATCCTCCCTCAAAAGTCCAATTTTCATGACTTTTTTTTGTGGGGGGTTGACTCAAACCCCCCCTAAAGTTCCTTTTTAAGCCAATTTTAAAAAAACCTCCTTTAAAAGTCACATGAATTTGGACTTTTGGGATCGGTAGTTATATCACATTTGAAAATCCCACAACATATTGCATGCAATATAGGAAATATTTGGCATGTGATTAATATGTGGTATCACATTTGAATGTAATATACCAAGGATGGTTCTCATGACCCAATTCATGTTACATGGTGACGATCCATAGTTTTAGTCTATAACATACTCATTTTGGGTTCTACATAGGCCATCCATGAGGCCCTAGTCCACGTTTTTCCTGTCATAGTGATATTGTGTCTATTTTGATATTCGTCACATTACGGATTCTTCTTGGTCACTAATCTTTCATTTCATAGAAAACCTATTCTTTTGGGATAGAACATTTTCCTATGGTGTTCATGTTCTTTGCATAGTTACCCACATCATTGCATAGGGCAGGTGTAGGGAATCCTTTTCCTACATGTGAGATATGGACAACAAGTTGAGGAGGGGCACATTAGGGATGGAACTTGAGGACCATTCCAATATGGTATAATGAAAAATATAGGACCTTACACTATGTTATAACTAGATCTTTTTCTTAGTTTATGTCACGTCCCCGTCCCTCAACCGGCGAAGAGGACGCGACGAACACATCAACACAGCCGGGCAAAATGCCCAATGAACATAAACAAAAATCAAATGAAATCAATGCTGGAATTAAGCATACACAGATGCATTTATCTTCAATCAAACAACGGAAGCACACATACTCATAAACCAACATTCAACAAGATCATTATATTCCATTTAACACCAAAATAAATTACAGAGATGCAGTAAACAACGGCACTTATCTATTGATGAAGAATTTGCCCGCAACCAGCTACGTCGCTGCAACGTTCCACCCAACCATAGGCCAGCTTGCTCATCAATCTCTCAGCAACGCTGCCACCCCCGAGCTGGGCATGATTCCTCCGGAATAAGGGTCAATTGCAGGCTTAGAAATAGCCAAGGGGACACAAAACAATGAACTAACACTGCTGGGTTTCACAGGCTTTCAACAAACAAGACAAGCCAGCACAGTCCATGGTTCAACCACTGCATGCCAGCAGCCAAACAATCCCTTCACAGCTCTGTGAAGAAGGAAAAACAACCCGAGACAGCCCCAAACAATGGATGACCACAGCTCAAACAGGGGAAACGAATTCCTGAGTCGTTCCTGGCCCTATCGTGGCCAAAATGACTCTCACTCGAAATTACAATGGCTCCCAAACATAACAGAAAATACATTCACAACATGGGGAAGGCTACAGCCCCGAAATCTACCAGTGAGCACAATTTACAGTAGGGAAACGACCCAATTAATCTGTGAGACAGCCAAAAACGTGAATGGCCCTTCACAGACAGTCGTGGGTGCAAGAGCACGGCTCTCAGCTCACTGTGTGTGCCCCAAACAGAAGAATACATGTGCGTGGTTAAACAATCCGAACCAACAATGAAAGGAACAGACAATGGAGGCCCTGCGTGAGGAAAAACGGCTCCGTTTTCGCCCGTGGATGCACCACTAACAGGAAGGACGCGAATTTGCAGGTCATGGGTGCTCAGCACTTCGTGGAGAGAGGAAGAAAACTCTGCGTGAGACCAAAAACGCCCCCAAACCTGTGCGTGAGGAGCCAACAGACCCAAAAATCGTGGTAGGGTGAACTGGCCAAGGATGAGTGCGTGAGGGAGAAGAATGGGCAGATGTGGGTGGAGTGAGCAAGTGGGCAAGGCTGACAGCCTGCCACAACCATCACCACTTCAGCAATAACTGCCCCAACCACCAGCTGAAGCATTAAAGAGGTTGGGAGAGGTTGGATGAGACAAAAGGGTGACAAATAACAAAGGTAGAAAACCACAAGGTAATAAAACATGGGTTTTTCCCCATAAACCAAGGTTTGACATCCCCCACCCCTTATCCTTCGGAATCCATGCCCTTTTCATTCAACGTTGCACTGCCGTAGCTGGTTGTGGTTTTAGTTTTATTTGATGTGCGGTTTTACATGATGCCACATTAAAATGTGCCGGATAGCACTACATTCCATCGGCAATTATCCCCATTGCCGAAACATACACAACCAAATCGATGGTGGGGATTTTGCCTTGAGCTCCTCACCATGATTAATTACAATTTACACATCATGCAAATGGGGTCAAAACCGGGGACATGACATTACCCTCCCCCTTGGAATAACACCGTCCTCGGTGTTCCATTACATATATACAATACATGTACAATTGCACATCAAAATTTCAAAATTGCAGATCTATACCACGTTCAATCATCTACTTTGAACGTTCACGACCAAGCCTCTCGGCTTCCATGGACTTTTCCTGCTGGTTCTCAGCTTCCTGCTAATCCCGAAGTTTAGGAACTTTGCGGCTATTGCCCTCATCATGTTCCCTCATTGGACAGTCCCGGCGTAAATGATGTCCTCCGCATCTCCAGCATCTTACTGGCTGCTTCATCTTTACCTGCTCAATTTCCTTTGAGTCTTCATGCCTGGACCGTTTCTTATCGGGTCGCTTGGACAATTGTCCCATTGCTGATCCACCTTCCTTTCCTTTGTCGATTGCTCCCAGAAGGCTTTTCACCTCCCTTTGCAAACCGATAGAGTCTTGCAAAATCTGGTGGTTCATTTCACTCTGCCTTCTCTGTATCCCGAGCATCTCCCCAAGATTCTCTTGGGTCTTGGCAATCACTTGAAGGAGACTTCTAGCCAAGTCCAACAACTTTTGATCTGCTGCCATAATCAACGTGCACCATCCGGTTTCACTTTTCTCACCTGTGGAATGCACCATTGAAATTCTATCAGACCAAGCATAATATAGATATCAAAATCAGTTAGTTAATTACCCAATTGGCATGACAGTCCAAGTTCCATTAAGGAAACTTTCATATTTTTCATGCCTTTCCCAACAGGCACATGAGCTCCTTCATGTCCATTCCTGGGAAGGGAATTAACTATTCCATCATTCACAAATTTGCTTAAGCAAATACACACATTTCATTTTCAATCATACATGCATTCACAATGCATAAACATATATATACACGTATAATCAAAAGGCAAGAGAGAGCAGTAAGAGATTTTCCCCTCTTTGTTTTGTTCCATCCTGGAACCCTCACCATCACAGTGGCTTTTCATGCTCCCAGCTTCTTTCACTTTACCGTGAATGCTGGACCAATCTTTCTTGGTCATGACACTTAGTGTCTTTGGTCTATTCCAGACCTCTAAACCATGGAGTCTCTCCACATGGTTTGTCTCGGCTGCTAGGACTCCCCTGTCTCACTAGCACCTTTTTCATTGCCGCTCATTCTGAGCTCTCCAGGACAGTCACATGTCCACATGCACCTCTAGGATGCTCTCATAGTCCTCGCCTCCAGCGATACCTATATTCAAACATTGAATAGATTCACATGTTTAGTTTATTCTCATTAGTTTTTATCTCTAGAACAAGAGCTTAAAACATCATAACCAAATCATATACACATGTATATTCATAAGCAAAGTAATCCAATACTTATCTGTATTGTACGTTTCTTCGTTCGTCCACAGGATCCTGCTTCGATTTACAAGCCTTGGGATCACCTATGGACTTAGATGTTAGGTCAGCACGCCGGCTGCTCCACAACATCAAATAATTAATGTCCAGCCAGTACATAACCATGTCAACTGGGCTTGGAACTTTATCATGACCATTTCCAAGTCTAGGATCTACTATGGATCCTTAGGCATATCACAGCCCATCATACACTTATGTCAACAATGACACATACACTTATATCAACATGCACTTATACCAACATACACTTATACCAACATACACTTATATCAACAATACACTTATATCAACCATTTACCTTTACCTTTAGCCTGTCAACACAAGCAACACAAGCAATACAAAAAACTCATCAGCGTCATTGCTCTAAAACTGTAATCGCATTTCATATCATTCACTATCAACTATTGAGACACCAGGAGTGCGTCCACTCCCCAGAGTGTAATCAATATTGAAAACCATTTCATGACTCGACATCGGAAAAGTGTGCACTCTCTTCCGGTGTGTGCCATGTAGGCCCTATGCATACTCAAGCAGTCGGTCATCATGTAAATAATCAAAACATGTTCTGCATATGGAATTTAATAATTAAACATGCATATTCATAGCAAGGGTTACAGAACACTTATCCATTTTCCATCACAGCATGCCTTTGTATCTGTTAGGCACCATCAAGGAATTGGGAAAACTGAATGCTAAGCTGGTGAGCTCGCTGTAGAGCTAGGAACACCTACACCAGAACTAGCCTGACTTCTATAACACCCACACACACCCAGCACAAGGAATCAGTCCCTTCTCTGCTACTCAGTCCCTCAGGCCCTGCATCCCCTTCTAGTGCTATCCTGGGGTTGTAGAGAAGAAAGTCAGCCCTCTAGCTCTGTCTGTGTGGTTTCCAATCACCAGGTTTAAGCAAACCAAGTCCCCTTCCTATTTCCTGTTTACATTTCATATTCACACCCGTCTCACTGACATAATCCATACCATCTTACTCATGTTATCACCAAACATGCAGTGCAGATGAGACATTTTCAAAATGTCTAATGGATTTTCACCCGAAACCCATTTCCAAGGGAAAACCTTCCCATGAAGTTTGGCTTCTGCAGGCCATCGCACATGGTCTTCCTGCAGCATGTACCCCTAACACATTCATCAAATAGCCAAACTGTTAGTCATTACCTGATACTACAATCCAAGTTGATCGTTCCGTAACCAAGCAATGACATTAGCAATCGAATTCAATAAGAATTTGCGATTCTATCTACTACATAAATTGACTTGCTCATTTGTGGGTCTCTTGTAAGCAGCATCACTATGCCCATTATAATTTTATGCTTACTATCATAACATGAATACCCACTTACCATGTGTCCCTCCTGACACAATATCACACAAGCCAACAATGATTAGTAGTCGTTAGTACCTCTTAAATCCGAAATCCACAATTTGAACTTAACAACCCATACCAACTAATTTTCACAACCATGAGACTTCTTCTCATAAATGGTAGATTTTGGCAGTGGTCAGGGACTTACCTCTCACTGTCATGTTTGAAAGAATCTACCTGAAACATGAATTTCAACCAACCAAACACAATCTTGTGCAAGCCAATGGTGACTATAAGTGGTCAGCATTTTCTTAAATTTGAAATTCGTAACGCAAATCTAACAAGCTCTTTTACACGGTAGATTCCAACATTGGTCAGGGTATTACCTCTCAATGCTGTTCTCGGGATAATCTACCTGAAATATAAGCTTCAAACAACCAAACACAAGCTTATACGAGCCAACAAGGGCTAGTGGTTGTCAGCGATTTCTCAAATCCGAAATTCACAATTCGAATCCTAACAACCTATTATGCATATCATATGGTAGATTCAGGCATTGGTCAGGACCTTACCTCTCAATGCCATTCTTAAAATAATCTACCTGAAACACAAGCTTCAACAACCAAACACAAGCTTATGCAAGCCAATAGTGACTAGTAGTTGTCAGCAATATTTGAAATTCACAATTCAAATTTAACAAGCTCTTTTACATGGTAGATTCCAGCATTGGTCAGGGTCTTACCTCTCAATGCCATTCTCGAAAGAATCTACCTGAAACATGAGCTTCCATCAACCAAACACTTGGTAAGTAGGGATGCATATACTATCTCATTGCTACAACCATCACTGAAGCATTTTCAGAATTTATTAAATTCAAATACTTCAAGGTTAGTCACATCAGTTTTCTCAAAGCTCATTTACTTCATGCAATGAAATGAAGGTTTAGATACCCTTACTTCACAGGCGTATCATTCATGCCACCTTGCTCTTCAATAGAGCATTTCTGGCAGCCACTTATTCATGACTATCCTGCATTCATAGCACCCTCTGAAATAGTTCCAGAATTATCATTAATTCACCATTTCAGCCATTAGTTCTCCATAATATCACATGCATTCATCTCAATGCATTCATGCAATGCCTCACAACATTTGCACCTTTACTTATGCAATCAGTCATTCACACCCTTCATAGGCATACATCCAATGCATAACAACAAGGTTCACAAAATCCTTCTAATGCATATCCATTCATGCTATCTTGCATTCAATATACCGTGCATGGCCCAACCATGACTAACTCATATAGGATGCATCAATATCATCAACATCATTAATCATGTATAGGCATGACACCTTTCTACATTCCCATATTCACATGGTATGAGGTCTCTTACCTAGACCAATCCATGGAGTTCATCATAAGCAAACCCTTACCTGCATGGGTCGTACTTACTCCCTTGGCATGACCACTTTGGTTGGTTCTTGCAGGAGATTGCAGCATTTGCTCATCAACTTTTGTCATGGACTTGTTGCCTTATCCCTTCTCCATAGGGTTGCTGGTCTCATTCATCAGCATTAGCAACATATTCATCCGGGTCCATGTCATCGTTGGTTTGTCCACTAATGCCAACATCAAAACAATGATCATCATTAGTGGTACATTATAATATATAAAATTTTCAATGTTCTTACCAACATGCAATATCCTATGCATGCAAAACATATTCTCATGCATTTCAAGCATAAACTTAGGAAATGTAGTTATAATTAGAAAGACAGGGTCTAATGAAAACTTCCCTTTCAAACCCCTCATCTTCTCGTGGAATTCCTTTTCCACACAGCAGCTGGTGGACTCCACAGTCCTTGCTACCCCTGGGCATGCAACTGTCCAGATTTGTCCATTTGACAACAACGGCCATCATTAGCACTTTTCTGCTTCATTCTCAGGTTTCGGTCACTTATCCTCGTTCCTCACTGGATAAGCTTTCCAACGCCTATTCACATGCGTCATTCCGATGTCGGATGTGAAAACCACACCACTTTCAAGAATGAAGACTCTCACTAATCTCGGCACTTTCATTACACTACTGCAAAGTAGAATTTTCACATTCTTCTAATGATCTTAGAGCCATTTTGGCAGCTGCAAAATCCCTCTGATTCAAACTCTTGCCCCAAACACAGAATTTTCCTTCTCTTAAGAACAACTGTCTCAAGGGACGACGGGGGTCAAGGGGGCTTGCCCCCTTGTGGCTTCCGCCACTGCAGGGCGGGTCGAGGGCAGCGCCCTCGTTTTTTTTTTTTTTTTTTTGTAAAACATTAATTTTCGCGCAATCTGGCGCATTAGCCCGCTGCCATTTTTCCCTTTTTCAGCCTTGAAATTCCCCTGAAAAACAGCTGAAAATCCTTCTAAAAACAATTGAAATCAGCCCCCGGAACCAACCTCGCAGCCGCTGAATCGGCTCCCACATCAATTTCACAGCCGCAACGTCGGCTCCCACTTCGATCTCCCAGCCGCAACGTCGGCTCCTTTCCTATTCCTTCCTCCGCCGAACCGGCTCCCGAACCATTCTGTCCTCCGCCGAATCGGCTGTCGGCTGACTCTTTGATCGGCTGTCGGAAGCCTTCCAAATCGGGTGGTCTATTCATCTGCGCAGCCGCAACGGCGGCTCCCCCAGAAGTTCCAACCTTCCGCAACAGCGAGCGTCGGAGCATTCTTTCCTCCGCAACGTCGGACGTCGGCGGAATCTCGGATCGGACGCGGGATTGTTTAACCACCCGCAACGGCGGACGGAAGACTTTAGAAATCCTTCCGCAACGGCGGAAGTTCACTTCCTTCAAGGGCCCGACCGTTCCATACTTAGCCAAAATTCCGAGCTTTCTTTTCGTGCGTCGGTGATCGGACGGATCTTCAAACTCTCCGCGGCGTCGGCGATCGGACGGATCTCGAATCGAACGCGAGATCGCTCTGCCACCCGCAACGGTCGGAGGTTAACTCTGTGAACTCGTCCGCAACGGCGGACAGAAAACTTCCCGAATCCTTCCGCAATGGCGGACAGGAACTTCACCAGTTCTTCCGACTGGCCGCCCGTTACTTAGCCAAAATTCAAATTTTTCGCGGCGTCGGCAATTGGAGGAATTTCGCGTCGGGTGCAAGATTGCTTTGCTGCCCGCAACGGTCGGAGGGCAAGATCGTTGTCTCACCCGCAACGACGGAGGTTAACTCCATGAAGCCTTCCGCAACAGTCGGATGGGAGACTTCAGCCATTCGCCCGCAACGGCGCATAGAAACTTCTCCAACTCACCCGCAACGGTGGAATTCCACTTCCTCCTGTGGTCCGACTGCTCACACTTAGGCGATTTTTCTGAATTCGTTGCTGCTTTGCTGAACAGAGAAGGTAATTCTACCTTCTGTCACTGCATATTCTTGGCCCAAAGAGGCCCATTGTTGCAACCATGGCTCTGATACCATATTGTCACGTCCCCGTCCCTCAACCGGCGAAGAGGACGCGACGAACACATCAACACAGCCGGGAAAAATGCCCAATGAACATAAACAGAAATCAAATGAAATCAATGCTGGAATTAAGCATACACAAATGCATTTATCTTCAATCAAACATCGGAAGCACACATACTCATAAACCAACATTCAACAAGATCATTATATTCCATTTAACACCAAAATAAATTACAGAGATGCAGTAAACAACGGCACTTATCTATTGATGAAGAATTTGCCCGCAACCAGCTACGTCGCTGCAACGTTCCACCCAACCATAGGCCAGCTTGCTCATCAATCTCTCAACAACGCTGCCACCCCCGAGCTGGGCATGATTCCTCCGGAATAAGGGTCAATTGCAGGCTTAGACATAGCCAAGGGGACACAAAACAATGAACTAACACTGCTGGGTTTCACAGGCTTTCAACAGACAAGCCAAGCCAGCACAGTCCATGGTTCAACCACTGCATGCCAGCAGCCAAACAATCCCTTCACAGCTCTGTGAAGAAGGAAAAACAACCTGGGACAGCCCCAAACAATGGATGACCACAGCTCAAACAGGGGAAACGAATTCCTGAGTCGTTCCTGGCCCTATCGTGGCCAAAATGACTCTCACTCGAAATTACAATGGCCCCCAAACATAACAGCAAATACATTCACAACATGGGGAAGGCTACAGCCCCGAAATCTACCAGTGAGCACAATTTACAGTAGGGAAATGACCCAATTAATCTGTGAGACAGCCAAAAACGTGAATGGCCCTTCACAGACAGTCGTGGGTGCAAGAGCACGGCTCTCAGCTCACTGTGTGTGCCCCAAACAGAAGAATACATGTGCGTGGTTAAACAATCCGAACCAGCAATGAAAGGAACAGACAATGGAGGCCCTGCGTGAGGAAAAACGGCTCCGTTTTTGCCCGTGGATGCACCACTAACAGGAAGGACGCGAATTTGCAGGTCGTGGGTGCTCAGCACTTCGTGGAGAGAGGAAGAAAACTCTGCGTGAGACCAAAAACGCCCCCAAACCTGTGCGTGAGGAGCCAACAGACCCAAAAATCGTGGTAGGGTGAACTGGCCAAGGATGAGTGCGTGAGGGAGAAGAATGGGCAGATGTGGGTGGAGTGAGCAAGTGGGTAAGGCTGACAGCCTGCCACAACCATCACCACTTCAGCAATAACTGCCCCAACCACCAGCTTAAGCATTAAAGAGGTTGGGAGAGGTTGGATGAGACAAAAGGGTGACAAATAACAAAGGTAGAAAACCACAAGGTAATAAAACATGGGTTTTCCCCATAAACCAAGGTTTGACATCCCCCACCCCTTATCCTTCGGAATCCATGCCCTTTTCATTCAACGTTGCACTGCCGTAGCTGGTTGTGGTTTTAGTTTTATTTGATGTGCGGTTTTACATGATGCCACATTAAAATGTGCCGGATAGCACTACATTCCATCGGCAATTATCCCCATTGCCGAAACATACACAACCAAATCGATGGTGGGGCTTTTGCCTTGAGCTCCTCACCATGATTAATTACAATTTACACATCATGCAAATGGGGTCAAAACCGGGGACATGACAGTTTACCTGTTCTTTTTGTCATAATTTTCAACCATTGGTTTAAAATGATTTTACATTTTATGTTAATTTTAAGAACTTTTGACAATTAGTAATTTTTGTTGGATTTAATGCTTTTAATGGTTGAATTATTTCATTAATTTAGTTTTAAGGTTTGTATTTTGGGCTTATTAGTTAATATGTATATCTTTAAGCTTTCAAAAACTTATAATAAAAGTTTATGCCAAGTTTTATTTATAATCTAATGCTCATTTTTTAGTCCTTTGTCAAATATTTTCATGAGGAGATTCCTGTAGCAGCTCTGTTTTTTCTGTTTTTGTCATTATCATTGGGAGCCAATTACTAGGTGATGGAAATGAATTATGGAAAACCAAAAGAGGTTTTTGTCCACAAAAGACTCATTCACAAAAACCTCTCTCATTTTTGTAACAGATATTATTGTTTGAGATATTTGAATTAATCATTGTGGCCTATTTTCAAGGTTTGAATTATTTAATAATTTCTTGTTTTAGTTACAAATTTTCAGCACGTATTCCGATCATTAGAAGGGGAATTTTTGAAACCCAAGAGAGTTTTTTGTTGATAACAGAATCATTTAAAATAACCTCTCTTAGGTTTTTCACAGGTGTCTTGGATCGAGAGATATGAAGGTGTCTTTGAGACCCAAATTTTCAGAAATTCGCCAAATTTCCCCAAATCCGATTTACTATTTTTGGGTTAATTGTCTTTAAATATTTTGAGTTATCATGTAACTAATTGATGTAACTATTTAAAATTTCTACCTAGAAGGTAGTTATGGAACTAATTTACCTTTGTAATGATAAAAGGAAGACAAACATACAGTTTTGAGGGGGATTTTTCACTCAAGGAGAGGCTTTTGGAGCTTTGATTCCTCAAGCTAGCATTTATAACTCTTATGTAATTGGATGACTGTTATTGATTATATATAAACTGATAAGCCCTTTTACCTGTCATTCTTTTTAATTTCTGATCTGGTTGATTGCTCAGTCTAAAATTTCAGTTCTTGTTTAAAGGTTTATTCATGTAAATGCTTATAGCCTATGGATGAAATTAGTGTTTCATGTGTAATGTTTATGGTTTATTTGAATGTCTTTGATCCCCAGTTTATCCAACTTGCATGATTCAGTTCTGTATTATCTTTTTATTGGTTATTTCCTCCTTGATTGATGAAGTTTTTAACCAAAAATAAAAACCAAAACCTTAAAACCTATTTTATTTAATTTTACTTTTGAGATTGTGTTGGCTTGTTCTTCTAGTAGTCTGAGAACAATTTATGGCACTAACATCTTTGGCGCCATTTCCGGAGACGAAGATGAAGTATATATTCCCTGGGATATCATTATTCATCGGATTTTGAGAGGTGAACAAAGTCAGAAAATCTTTTAGACTACATTTTTTTTTGCCGGTGACTCCACGATTAAAGAGTCTACTACAACGAGAATTTTATTGACAGAAAAATGAAGAAGACAAATGGAAAGATTGGGTATCAGCTTGTTACTTTCCTCCATGAGGTTTTGTTATTATTCATCAGTTCCTTCTTGTCTTTCCCATTGCATGTCAAAAGAATTATTTTTTGTTTTATCTATTTCGATGATCATAAACCTTCAGGTACATATCCCTCTTTGGAACAAGAAAGTATGCATTCTTCTTGTTTTATTGATGTTGATCCTATTCCTTCATTTGAAATACATGTGCAACATGATATACATATACCCATATCTCTTCAACCTGATTATTCTGGTCATCTTGTAGAGAATAAAGTTGATCTATTACCTTCTACCATCACTGCTGAAACTTGCGAACAGCTTGTTAAACCTCATTTTCAACTCACAGATTTTCAGTCTAGACTCAGAGAGATGTTTCAACCTCTTAGGCTTCCATCTCTCTTACATCCTTACCCTTCCTACTTTGTTGAATATCTTCCCCATTTTACTGGAAAAGACCATATTACAATAGAGAAGCATTTAGGATCTTTTCATAATTTCATTGATAATTTTGAAATCATGCATGAGGATGTTGTCATGAGGTTATTTTCAAAATCCTTTGCTGGAGATGCCGGGTTTTGGTTCCGAAATTTAAAAGCTGATTCAATTGGATAGTGGGAAGAGTTACATGATTTATTTTTAAAGTATTGGGGTAAGAATAAATCTTATGATCAATTTCTTTCCAAATTTTATAGTTTGAAAAGGGAGAATGATGAGCCAATTACTAAATTCAATTGGAGGTTTCAAAGTTTTTATATCACTATGCCTACGGAGATCAGACCTTCGGAAAAACTTGCTATGGTATATTATGTTATGGCTCAACATTCAGATCTTGTCTTTTTCTTGTTAGAAAGGAAATCATCATCTTTAAGACAAGTGTTTGAGGATGAAAAAGGAGTGGAGGAGAACATCCGAGCTTGCAAAATGCTTCGAGGTTAGACTCATGTTGAAGATATACAAGCTTATGAACAAGAAGAAGAACGTAGGTATCATTCATATTTAAGACAATTTTCTTCATCATTTTCAGATTTTCATATGAACAAGGATATAAATGACGCTTGTGTTGATTCTTCATATCAGTTTGCTGACTTTTTTGATGATAATATATTTTCAGTGGATTATAGTAGAAATTTCCTAGTTCCTCCTATGAGATTATCATGTTATGAAGAATAAGTTGCTGCTCTTCAACCTCTTACTATTGATATGAGAAATAAGCTGCCATTCTTGACTTATGGTCACTTTCATAATTTTATTTGTTCAAGTTTTGATCAAGGATTTTATTCAAAGGTCAAGAAGTAGTTTGAAGAGCCCTTGGTTTCCATTCTTGAGCCAAAGTTTAAAAGGAACAGTAATGGAGAGGAAGAGAATGCTTCACTTTATGATGAATAAAATGAAGACATTGAAGTTTTAAATCAGAAATTTCATTATCCCGTGGCTTCTTGGATGGAGTTGTATTTTTCAAAGGTTTCTAATGCTGGTGCTTTTGGCATACTTCCTATTTACAGTCATAAGTATCATCTACCTACAGACTCTTTATTTCATTTATCACATCTTTTGTGAGTTTTTTCAAACAGTAGGATGCATGGAATTATGATTCTCAGTCAAATGGTTTCTTGGCTTCACTGGAAGTATGATTACAATTGATTGGGTTGTTTCCTCTGATTAGAAGTAGGAGTAAATAGCATAATAAGCTCGCTATACGAGCATGTAGATTCTTTTCAGTATGCTGGTTTGTAGCAGTATTTTGTCATTTCATAGGTATGTGTTCAGAGTTTGAGAAATTTGCAGAGATTTGGCAAATGACTACATCACCCAATGAATAAGGCACAAGGTCTACAGGTTCTTGAAGCCTCACAAGGAGGAATTCATCCCGCAGTAAGAGCAAGATGTTATAGCTAGATCTTGTTGTTAGTTTATCTATTATTTTTTTCCTAATTTTCAACCGTTGGTTTAAAATGATTTTACATTTTATGTTAATTTTAAGAACTTTTGACAATCAGTAATTTTTGTTGGATTTAATGCTTTTAATGATTGAATTATTTCATTAATTTAGTTTTAAGGTTTGTTTTTGGGCTTACTAGTTAATATGTATATATTTAAGCTTTCAAAAACTTATAATAAAATTTTATTCCAAGTTTGCTTTATAATCTAACCCTCATTTTTTAGTCCTTTGTCAAATATTTTCATGAGGAGATTCTTGTAGCAGCTTTGTTTTTCCTGTTTTTGTCATTATCATTGGGAGGTGATGGAAATGAATTTTGAAAAAAAAAAAGAGGTTTTTGTCCACAACAGACAAATTCAAAAAAACCTCTCTCATTTTTGCAACAACTATTATCGTTTGAGATATTCAAATTCATATTTGTGGCATATTTTCAGGGTTTGAATTATTTAATAATTTCCTGTTTTAGTCACAAATCTCCAGCATGTATTCCAATCAATTGAAGGGGAATTTTTAAAAACCAAGAGAGGTTTTTGTTTATAACAGAATCATTTAAAATAAAATATCTCATTTTTTGGATACGTGTCCTGGGTCGATAGATATGAAGGCGTCTTTGAGACCCAAATTTTCATAAATTCGCCAAATTTCCCCAAATCCAATTTGCCATTTTTGGGTTAATTGTATTTAAAGATTTTGAGTTATCATGTAACTAATTGATGTAAATGTTTTGAATTTAGACCTAGAAGGTAGTTATGGAACTACTTTACCTTTCTAATGATAAAATGAAGACAAACATACAGTTTTGAGGGGGATTTTTCACTCAAGGAGAGGCTTTTGGAGCTTTGATTTCTCAAGATAGCATTTATAACTCTTATGTAAGTGGATGAATATTATTGATTATATATAAAATGATAAGACCTTTTACCTATCATGCCTTTTCATTTCTGATCTGGTTGATTGCTCAGTCTACAATGTCATTTCCTATTTAAAGGTTTACTCATGTAAATGCTTATAGCCTGTGGATGAAATTAGTGTTCCATGTGTAATGTTTATGGTTTATTGGAATGTGTTTGATCCCCAGTTTATCCAACTTGCATGATTCAATTCTATACTAGCTTTTTTTTGTTTATTTCCTCCTTGATTGATCAAGTTTTCAACCAAAACTAAAAACCAAAACCCTAAAACCTATTTTATTTAATTTTACTTTTGAGATTGCGTTGGCTTGTTCTTCTAGTAGTCTGAGAATGCTTTCTGGCACTAACACAATGTATCATTTTACTATGGAGATATGTTACATGTGTGTGGTCCCAAAATACCATATTGGCCCTCCATAGGGAATCTTTGGATTGGAAGTGGGATATGGTGCTAGTTTTGAAACACTCCTATTTCTCAACAAGCTCCTCATGTGACCTAAATACAATATACATGATGACACCATTCCCATCCCAATAGTCCATTAGATTTATTTTGTTTCTTTCCATAAATCTATAAGTTCTCACCCAATTATATCTATATATTTATAACCACCACCCTCTTTCCCTTGAAATCCCTGGATATTACCATGTCTTGGTAATGATGACCCTAAAAATCAGGTAGGATGCTTTGTAAAGTCAAGTGCCACGTGGATTGGTGTGAAGGGGTCTACCAAGGGGTTAGGAAACAAACATTATTATGTGAATGTCAATGATTTAAGTGTGGTGCTGGGTATCTAGTGTTCAAAATTTTCACCATCCAATTGAGTAAGTATTACATCTCAACATTGAAGTGTGCAATGTTTTCAATGGGTTTAATGGATGGAATTTCTTAAAAATGAATCAACCCGCCACACCAATTTTTATAAGTGAAGATTATATTCTTTGGAAATACATCCACAAATTATCAATGCTATAAAATGCATTAGTGTGTTGAACATTAAAAAGACCAAAACATTGAACCAAAAATCCCAATTCAAGGCATCTGTGATGGTTTGGGAGGAACACATGGCCCATGAGCCATACATATAAATTTTATTACCCAATATATTTGGTGTTGGCCTTGTATCATGGCCATATCCCTTATAAATATTTATACTATTCCAAACCTTGAAATTTCACCATGTTAAACTTACAAGACAAAGTTTATCGATTTAAACCACGTGTCATGACTTAGGGGTTGACATATAGCCCATAAGCCATAAATACAAATATTGTTGATAATGACTTCGATGTACAACATGGGCCAATTCCTTACAATAAATTGACAATAATCATATGTAGGAACAAATAACTAAATTTATCCACTCCAACAGTACGCATGTCAAGCTCTTAGTTGATGTCATACACAATAAGGGATAAAAAATTATGTGGATACATAATGTGTTTTCATATGCCTCTGTCACAATTCCATATGGACTCCACCACTCCTCCTAATCCATGTGATGCATTGGTTCCACTCCTGCTACATGAACATTGTCACGACCCAAGCATCCTAGAGCTAATTCCAAGCCTCCATAGAGGAATCCAAGCTATCTTGTGCTATCTAGGGTTTGATGACCTCCTCCAAGATGCATAATTCTCCTCTTCCTAAGTAGGATGTTCTCCAAGTAAGTGAACCTCTCCATGTGGCCATTGTACAATATATCTATTATTGAGTTTGACATACTTGAGTTTGTAGGAAACAAATATTGAGTAAAAAATCAAGGCAAACATTATTAGAGTCCAAAGATATTGATCCAATGACTCCATTGCATACCCTTCCTATAAAACCCTTAGAAATTCAAGGGCATTGACCCTTCCTTCTAAATATTTAATTCTTGTCCTTGGATAGTTTATAATGACTATCCATATCATTTCTACTATCCTTATTATGATGAACATCCGTACATGGAGGCAGTTAAGGACCATGGATTTTACTTTTTTTCCTACCAGTATAAACCCCATACTAATAATTCAAACAAACTGGTTAGCTATTTTCACTATGGATGGTTATGTAGGTCTTGAGTAACATTTGTGTCTATTTTGTGTCTTGTTCCACCAACACAATATGGAGCATGATGGTGTTGTTGTGTAATTCTTTGTCAATACTTTGGATGAAACACCCATGAAAGGGTCCACTCTTTGGATCCTTGTGTTATTATCAATTGGGATGTGAGGAGAACTCGTATGTTGGAAATTTATTTGAATTTCCCCACCCTTATATGATATTTATGAATTTTTATAGATATTAGAATATGAAGAACTTAGAATATCAAGGACTTTAGTGTCAATTTCAATAAGGCCATGGAAACTATTCCTTAAGTTATTTTATGTTTCTACAAGAATATGTTTCCTTGAAATTCCAAATTCACCATCAATATCCAAGACATGATGGACTTCCTATTTATTGAAATTGAACCCAAGTGATAGAAAAATTGCACTCACAAAATTGCTAATCAAACCTGCAAATTTACACACAAAGGAGACTGAAATTGGAGCATAACACTAATATGTATTGAATAAGTGTACAATATACAACCTTATGAAGTCATAGGCTGCTGCAATATATAATTACATGAGATATTCAAATGCATAAGGATGCCATTCAAAATAGTCAAAAGCAGGCTTACTAAATCTAGTCAAATCCCCCATAGGTGCATAAAGCAGTTTCCAAATCTACCTAGGAGCTCACGAATTGACAAAGTCAAGTAGGAAAGATAATAGGTGATGGAAATACAACTCATAAATGATTTTATTAGGAGAAAAGAATGGAGGATTATGAGGGAAAAAAACAAGTCAACTGCACCTAGTCTTACTTTCCCTTTTGCCATAAATCTCAATAAAGCAGGCAACAAAGCAGAAAAAGCATATATGCGCTAGGGAGGATCTGGAATAAAGCAAAACTAGTAAATATGGTTTCTAGGAGGGTTACCAAGTGCTCCATGACTCATTTTTAGAAAGTTTGACTTCTAGGACATGTGGAAGACAACTTGCATAGAGTGGAATATTGGAAACTAGGAAAATAAGACAAAAATGGATTAATTAATGTCTAAGGTAGATAACTATGGGTTGATTATTCTAACACCCACCCTTAAGCTTTACTTATGAGTAAATATCAGAAAAATATATGGCCTAGCAACAAGGCTTAGTCACCCTTTACATACTACATGTCCATGTAACCAAGGAAAGAGGCAAAAACCCAGTGGGAAAATCCTCCCTTAAACATGGGTAGTAAAACAAAATTTAAAAATCTTGTCATAAATCATGCTTCACAGCATGATCAACAATCCCCAGCAGTGATTTGAGATTGCTGAATGTATTCTCACAAAAAAACTTTGGTGAAGATGTCTGCTACTTGTTCTGAAGATGCACAGAAGAGTAGGTGAATGGTGCCATCATGCACAAGGTATTTGATGTAGTGCATATGGATCTCAATGTGTTTGGTTCTCTGTCTCTGAATTGGATCATTGCATATTCGAATGGTGCTCTGATTATCACAATAGATAATAGTTGAAAACTCTGATTCGAATCCACACTCACCAAGTATCCCCTACAACCATAAACATTGAGTTGCTGCATTTACAACTCCTCTGTACTCTGCCTCTATAGATGAGAGTGCTATGGCACTCTGTTTCTTGATTGACTATATGATTGGTCCTTTAGCAAGAATGAACACATATCTTGATTTTGACTTTCGATATATGTTGTCACTTGCCCAATCACCGTCAGTAAACCCAATCAAATCAAGATCAGATTTAGCTTTGTAGAAGATCCCATGAGTTCTTGTTCCCTTAACAAAGTTAAGGATCCTTTTGGCTGCTCTCCAATGGATCTCATGAGGCTGATCCATGTATCTTGAAGCCACACTTACTGCATAATAAATATCAGGTCAAGTGTGTGTAAGGTACATCAAACACCCAATTAGTTTCCTATACAGTGTATTATTTACCATAGGAGAAGAACCTGCTTCTTCAAGCTTAACTCCTGAAAGGAAGGGAGTCTTGCTTGGATTGCAATATTTCATTTTGAACTTGTTCAGAAAATACAAAGCATGCTTGGACTGATGTAATTTTATTCCATGTTGGTATTGAGCAATTTCAAGACCCAAAAATTGGCTCAACAACCCCAAATCAATCATAGAAAATGCATGGTTCATTGCATCCTTCAAGGAGGAAATTTCTTTCTTTGAACTTCCTGTAATCAGAAGGTCATACACATACAATAAAATAATCATCAAAGAACCATGAATCAGCTTCAAATAAACAATAGGATCAGACTTTCATCAAACAAAACTCAATGACAACAGAAAGCCATCAATCTTGGCATACCAAGCCTTGGGGGCTTGCTTAAGCCCATACAATGATTTCTTTAGCCTGGACACAAAATATGGATTAGTAACAAACCCTTGAGGCTGCTGCATGTAAATATATTCAGTAATATCTCCATTCAATAAATCACACTTCACATCCATGTGATGTACCTCCCACTTCTTTGAAGCTGTAATGGCTAAGGCTAGCCTGATGGAGTCCATCTTTTCCACTGGTGAAAATGTATAATTGTAGTCAATACCATGTACCTGTGAGTATCCCTTGGATACCAATATTTCCTTATATTTCAAAGGTGAACCATCAGCAGAAAACTTAGTTTTGAAAACCCACTTACATTGAACTAGCTTCCTCCCCGGGGGAAGATCAACCAGTTCCCAAGTGTTGTTCTTCTGGAGTGAGATGAATTATTCTTTCATGGATGTTTTCCATATTGGATCATGTGATGCATATTCATATGTCTATGGGTCTGATTCAACCATCAAATAGCATTTCTCTGCAAACAAAGGGTCTTTCATACACAGGGCACTCTCAAACTGAGATCTAGTCCTCCTAGGATCACTAGGATTTCCAGCTAGTTCCCTAGATACATGAATGGTATTTGCTGCCCATTTTGGTATTGTACAAATGTTAGGATATGTAATTAAATCATCATTATCATACATATCAGAATCAGAAAACTCATGTGTCTCTTCACTTACATTCAATGGTTCTGGCGGTGAAGAAGACTCTCCAACTTCAATTGCTGCTAAAGGCTCTTCTTGGAACTGAACACTCCTTTCAATGAAGGATTTGTTTGTGCTCAAATTGATCAGATTGTAACCTTTTGAATATTCAAAGTCCTCAACAAATAGGAACTCTTGGATTTGGGGTTGCAAATCCTTCCTCTTTTCTGTTGGAATTCTAGCCCAAGCCTTTGAGCCAAAAATCCTGAAATGGGTCACATCTGGCTTATGCCCACTCCAAGATTCGAAAGGAGTCATACCATCAAGATATTTATGAGGCACCCTATTCTGTATATATCATGCATAGTTTATATCCTCGACCCAAAACTTTGGTGGCAAAGTCTTAGCCTCCATCATACAGGTTGCCATCTCCTTCAATGATCTATTCTTTCTCTCAGCAACACCATTTTACTGTGGTGTGTAAGGGATTGAATGCTGAATATTAATACCTACATATTCACAATATTGAATGAAATCAGACTTGACATACTCACCACCATTGTCAGATCTGAGGATCTTGAGTCTCCTCCTAGACTGGTTTTCAACCAAAGCCTTAAATACTTTGAAGAGGCCAAAAAACTTCAGACTTATGCTTTAGGAAGTAAACCCAACAATACCTGGAAAATTCATCTATGAAGGTCAATGCATATTTGGCTTGACTCATTGACATATGAGGAAATGGACCAGAAACATCACTGTGGATCAACTCAAGAGGTGCAGAGGTTCTCTCATGACTAGTAGTGGAAAATTTAATCTTTGGTAACCCTATGACCATTTCTTTTTCACTTAGATCATAAAGATACTTATAGTTAAGATCGCCAAATATTTCATGCCAAATATTTCTTGCCTCATTAGCATGAATCAGAAGATCAGAGGGGTTTGAGTAGGGTAGAAAATGTGAAAACATGTATACCTTCGAAGTGTGATCTGCAACTCCTTTTGCAATGACTTTACCATTCAAGATCTCTGTGATCTCAACATCATCAGGGGAGAATATGACCTTCTTTGGAGACCCTATGTGGGTCATCTGATACACTGACAAGAGGTTAGAGGCAAGACTTAGAACATACAATACATTACTGAACTTACCATGGTCAAGATCAATCCTTCCTTTTCCTAAATTGTCAGTGGAGAGTCATCTCCCAGCACTATTGGTGGACCTTTCGACATGTCAAGAGAGGAGAATGACTCCTTGGTTGAAACCATATGTCTTGAAGCTCTAGAGTCTATGATGAAGCTAGGTGATATTGATGTGCCAGCAACCAATGCATGTACTCTCTCTCTGTCCTCTGAATTTGATCCTCCTTCCCTCTTCTTTGAGCAATCAGGAAGGGAGATGTTATTCTTCTCCAGGAGTTGGGTCAACATGTCAATTTGCTTCTTCATTCAGGATCTTTCAGGATGATAGCCCTTACTGCAGTATGTGCACTTGCTCATTTATTGTTTGTTCTTCTTCTTCTGGGATTTCTTCTTGGAGACTTGGGGCTCCTCTTAAGACTTGTTCTTGTCTCTCTTTTGCTCAGGTGGCTTATTAGCTTTCTTCTTTCCTTTTGAATCCACCCTTGAATATCCAACAACCAAATCTTGGTCTTTGGAAGGTTTGATGGTGCCCATCATCATCAATTTATCCTGTTCTTGTGTGAGGGATTCCATGAGCTCTACAAGTTTAGGCATATTCTAGGCTCGAGCTATCAACTTGGTGGCATGGAAGGTCAAAAAAAATGATGAATAGTCAGGGCCAAGCTTCAAGAGTATGGCTAAAACTAGTTTCTCCTCCTTCTTTTCAATTCCACACTGTTTTAGCTGCAAAACAGGGGCTTTAAACTTGGAAAAATAGAGTTGCAGGGATTCGAAGCTGCTGGGACTCAAAGAGATCAATTCATTCTTGATTTGATGTCCTATCATCTCATCTGTCTTACCAAAAATCTCTACAAGCTTCTCCCACACTTCATTAGGTGATTTCAATCCATCAAGATGGAAAAGGAGGTCTCTAGATAGGCTCAGACAAAAGAGACCATAGGCCTCATCCCTCATGTTGTGTGATTTAATCTTCTATGTAGCTGCATTGGGATCTACCTCAGTTTCCATAGTCACTTTGTAGATACCCTTCGCTCTCAATAGTATATCCATCTCTGCTTTCCATTCAATTAAATTAAATGGAGTCAAGATGATCTTCTGAGATTGATCCATAGCTCTGAACTGTGCCCTTCAACCAGTAGAATGCTCCCAGTCAAGATGTTGAACCTGAAATAGCAATATTGAAGGAGATAAATTGATCTACAAAGGCTTTTATACCATGTGGAAATTGAACCCAAGTGATAGAACAATTGCACTCACAAAATTGCTAATCAAACCTGCAAATTTACACACAAAGGAGACTGAAATTAGAGCATAACACTAATATGTATTGAATAAGTGTACAATAGCCAAACTTATGAATTCATAGGCTACTACAATATATAATTACATGAGAGACTTGAATGCATAAGGATTCCATTCAAAATAGTCAAAATCTTTTTTACTAAATCTAGTCAAATCCCCCATAGGTGCATAAAGCAGTTTCCAAATCTACCTAGGAGCTCACGAATTAGAAAATTCAAGTAGGAAAGATAATAGGTGATGGAAATACAACTAATACATGATTTTATTAGGAGAAAATAATGGAGGATGATGAGGGAAAAAAACAAGTCAACTGCACCTAGTCTTACTTTTCCTTTTGCCATAAATCTCAATAAAGCAGGAAACAAAGAAAAAAAAAAAGATATGCGCTAGGGAGGATCTGGAATAAAGTAGAACTACTAAATATGGTTTCCAGGAGGTTTTCCAAGTGCTCCATGACTCAGTTTTAGCAAGTTTGACTTCTAGGACATGTAGAAGACAAATTGCATAGAGTGGAATATTGGAAACTAGGAAAATAAGACAAAAATGGATTAATTAATGTCTAAGGTAGCTAAATATGGGTTGAATATTCTAACACTATTAACCAAGGAGTCATATACACAACACCAAGGAACCCAAGGCCCCAATGAACCCATACACATTACTTATATTTCCCTTTACCCTTGAGTCTAAAGTATAAATCGCTAGTCATCTATCAATAGGTGGCAAGTTGGGTTTCTAGATCCATGTTTATGGGATCCTACATCATTTCCATAACTATTGAAAATACTCTCAATCCTCTAGTCGAGCAATCACATCCTCCCCATATCATTTTGGTGAATTTATACATGTTATACATTTTGCATTTTGTTTATTGAATAAACACCAAGTCTAGTTTTTAAACTCTTTTTTTTTTCAAAATGTTTTGTTTCTTAGGTGCATTATTGCCCCTTATGTTCCATAAGAGAATTTTCATTTAGAAGGCCTAGGTGTTTGAATAAATGTCTCCTTAAGTGAGGTTGTTTGTTTTAAGTTAATTAATTGGTCCCTTTTCTCCTTCAAGCTATCATTGACAGTTTCTCGCCTCGTCTCAACTTAGATTTTGTCAATTTTGTGGGATTTGTGTCTATTCATGATAATTTATTATGGGAACTTGACAATCCTTCAACATTTCTATCCTCCCATTTCCATTTATGATGTGCTAGTGTAGATTAACTAGTTTCTAACTTGAAAGGGAGATTATAAATTTTTTATTATAATGCAAGGATAATAACTCCATGTCCACTTCTTCCACATCCTCCTCCTCCTCGTGCATTCAATTCTAATTTATATATATTCTTTATGCCCTCTTTTCCCTTTTTAGTATCAAGGTCATTTGCAATATTACTATTTTACCATTGCCACAACCTGATTCCTTATCCTTTGTTGATTCCATTTCTTTGGTGTGGTTTCTATCTTAAATTCATTTAGTTTCATGTATATAGCCTCTTATTTCGTATCCTAGTTATTTTTTCTTCCTCCTCCCCTCCTTGGATATGATTTTGATCTATTGTCTGATTAGTGTGTATTGTATCCTTCATTATTCATTTCTCTTTAGTTTAATTATGATCTTGATTGTCTTATTTATTTATTCCATGAGATTTATATCCCTCCTTCTACATCTTCTCATGGTTATTCACCTCATGAGTGAGTTTAATGAAGCAAGGGACCTTCGTTTGGGTTTCTTAGTGGCACCACCTTCCCTTTCATCTAAACTACTAATCAAACATCATAGTTTCTATTTCCATTCTCCTCCACTTGCACATGTTTAACATTAAGGGGATTGTCCCATAGTTAATGGAAATACTAATTCTAGTTTATTTTTGTGAAAAGGGATATTCCCATAGTCTATATTTTAGATCCATCCATTGTCCATATAGTCTATATTTTGGATCATGACTTGAGAAAGTCGTCTCCTTCAAAGGTACACTTTTGAACTTTAAGAATCCATCATCCTAAATGTCACTCTACTACTTCTAGTTGATGGCGTTCATCCCCTTCATCTTGATGGTTTCTTTCCTCTTTTTCCTTTTCTCCCAAGGTATTGATGATTCTAAAGGATTTTATTGAGAGTTATTCTTTAAGTCTAGATATAGGTACCATACTAATTGGCAATTCCATCCCTCATTGAAGGCTAAATTTGGATTCCACCTAAGTCGATCTATAATTTTAGATCACCCTATTTAGTTTTTCCTTGATCCTTCTATCCACATATATTAAGTAAACATTCTTTCCTCCCTACCTACCTAGGCCATTATTGATCATATTCAATGTTTCCCTACATTCTTTTTCGCTGCAACTTTGTATGTCCAAGTTTGGGTACAATAATAGTTGAGGAATCCAAAACAATCCATACCTTTGAAAACCATCCTTATTATTAATTTTTTGACAAAGGAAGGAGAGAACATCATATTACAATGCCGATTGCAATGTGTTTTTTAATGAATCGCTTGTGCAAATGGCATATTATATTTATATGGCCTTTTAACTCAATTCCTTTGGAACAAAATGTCATAATTTCAATTACACCATTGATGTAGCATGTTAACCTTGAAAATTTTTATATGCTGCATTACATGTGACCTGACACTAACCTATAAAAAGGATTCTATGTTCCACCTTTTGTTGTTTCCTAATTTTATCACTTAATGTACACCAAATGCATAATGCCAACAAATTTACTATTGAGTTGTGTGTGCCACTATTAGTAGTTTGTTTTATTCCACCCTTTATTTTCAAGGTGCATGATCAACTAAAATCATGAGTAAATGAGTCTATTGTTATATTTTAATCAAAAATTAATCTCCTTATTAAAAACACATCTTTTAATTGAAAACTAGAATGCCATAATTTCAATTACACCATTGATGCAACATGTTAACCTTACAAGATTTTGTATGTTGCATTACATGTGGCCTCATAGTAATCTCAGAAATGATTATAGGTTCCATGTTTTGTTTCTTTCATAAGTTTATTACTTAATATAATTTAGATGCATAATGTTGACACTTGCTATTTTTATTTGAAAATTAAATTCCTTAATAAAAAAATATTATTTTAATTGAAAATTAAATTCTTTAATAAAAAAATTTATTTTTGAAAGGTATTTTTCATATACTTAATAGTTGAATAGTTATTGTTTACCATAAAAAAACTAAAAAAAACTAAACACAAAAATTTAGTTGAAAGGGCAGAGATGAAATGAAATAACCCTTCAATTTTTCCCGCCTCTACAAATTTTCCCTGCAAAGATGAAATGAACTCCGTCATGTTGGTATGTAGAGTCTCTATCGCGTTGGTCTGGAGTTTACAGTGGTTTGGTTGAAGGGATTTGTGGTCGACATAAATGCTAAGGGGAATTGTCATTTTGAGAAGGGGGGGGGAAGCATACACAAAGGTTTTTCCCGCAGATATGAAATGAACTCCACCATGTTGGTCTATAGCGTCTCGGTCGTGCTGGTTTGGATCTTTTACAGTGGTTTGGTGGAAGGGAAAAGTGGTCGACATAAATCCTGAGGGGAATCATCATTTTGAGAAGGGGGAGGGAAGAAGACACAGAGGGAGGCCGAGGGTATGAAGAGAAGAGACAACGATCGGGGATTCATTTTATTCCTTGGACTCTTCTCTTCTACTTATTTTGTTGCATCCTTCTTCAATAATCAATAGTAACAAGTTTTCACTTCTTAGTGAGTGGTCATTTTGTCCCCTGCACCATGGATATGAAAAAATATTTTCCTATAGAACAGTTAAAAAAGGCTTGGTGGTATCAACGTGGTATCAATAATGGTTTCTAAATTTGGTGGTGTAGGATTGTTGGATAGTAAGTGGAATGGTTACACCTGAAATAGAGAGAAAGGAGACCCGTTGATGACTCTTCTATGGATTTTTCACAAGATCTTGACATGGTGAAAATAAATTTACATAATAAAATTGGTTGGGAGGAGCTATGTTGGGAGACTTACTCGGAAAATGGATAATTCCCAAACACCATATTGAACCAACTCTTTAATATTTCCTTGTGTACTTCTAGGAAATGGGTCAAACTCAAACATTCTTGGCAACCCCTTGTATAAGAAGAAAATTGCATTCCAATAGAAGAACGAAGACTCCAATAGGTAAACGGTGCACAATTTGCTTGATCTTGAATATTTTCTATCACATGTATTATTGATGTGTTCGAGGAAAGACTTTATTGTATCTATTTCTTTTTAAAAATAAATGAAATATTTTATCTTGGTATCTTTGGAAACCATTTGTATATTTGGTATCTTTGATTTTATCAGCAAAGTATTACTGCTTTTTTTTGGTTATCTAAATTTGAAGGAATTTGAAGGTATCTTTGATAGTTTCCTGTTATTTGAGGAATTTCTTATTATAATTATTTAAATATATTATAAAATACTACGTATTTTACTACTTTTGTTTGGACATAGGATTTGGGACACACCACTTCTACTTCGCAGATTATTAAGGGGGCTGGTGGATCCTCAAAGGGATTTTCCTCTCTTGTTTGGGGCCTACATTGTTTTATTTGTAAGTGGTATCTTTACATAATGTTCCTATATTTAAGAAAAACATAATTATTACATCTTGCAATAAATAGATTAAAATGTTGTTGAGTAAATGTTATGCCATTATGCCCATACAGTGTGTTTTAATATTATCAATAGCTTAGATCTCTAGTTCCATTCAAATATATTTGTATAAAGAAGTAGCTTGTCTAAGAGACGTATGCCAATAGATCACCCCTTGTATCATTTCAAAATTTATCAAATATAGACAATTTACATGTCCAATGTCATGGTCATGAAGAAAAGAACCGTGTTCCAAAACTTGGAATTAAGTCTCCTTTGACAATTGAAAAACAGAAAATATCTTGTAGTGGGATGTGCAATTCACATTAAAAGAAACATCTATATGTTTCTCTGTTGTAATGAAAACAATGGAATAACACCTAATGTTGGCTCTAACATCAATGATACAGGATTTTCTCCAATTGTTGCAGTGCTCTATGACAGTCATGATGGTTCTTTTGACCAGGATGCCTTGTTATTTCACATTATGAGCACAAAAAATACAAATTTAATATTTATGTATACTCCGGGAGGGACAACCCTTAATGCAATGTGTCATACATGAGTCACGGGTTGGATTAAGGATTTTTTGGACTTTTTCTTGACTCTACCGACAATTTTCAAAGAGCTGATAGACATTTGTAAGAGACTTAGAGAGAATTTTATAGACTTTGATAGATGGCTGGTATCGATGCTTTAATTCAATATAAAGAATGGAGTGATATAAATTCACATCCTTGGATATTCTATGCAAGTATTATTTCCCATCATATGAAAATAAAATATGCCAAGAAGAATGCATAATTCATTATTCACCCTTGTACTTGGAGAATGAAACTCTATAATCCAGATATATCAATGGATGATCCTATTTTGAATGAAGAAATCAAAGAATTCTGATCCAAGATTATTTAATTTGTGAGGGACAAAGGTTAGGGTAGAAAACAAAAATATAGAACAAGATGTCCAAATGGGGCATACAACTTGAGTGGACCTAATGTCTAAGAACATGTGTTTCCTTCTAGGAGTTCACAAATCCCAAGGGGGGTAGGGTATGTACCCATCCATAGACTTTAGTAGTCAAATTGTTTTGTGGAGTGGGTCCCTTCTCCCACAAACAAAGGGGTTTCATACACTAATTTAATGTATGGCTTGGTTGTGACAAAAATGATCACTTAGTTAAAAATTATCAAAATAAGTAGTGCAATATTCTTCAGGTGGTTATGCATAAGTGTTGCAAATGTTAGCAAAATAATTCAAAATCAATGCAAATGGTTAATGACAGTCATGAGAACTGAAATGCATTCTATGGAATCTCTACTCACTACATACAAATTGGATGTGGTGCATTCCTTGCTAACTGTATATTAGGATTTCATCAAAATTATTACACCTAAATCTCATCACCATCGTGTTATGAGATAGGTATTCTCTTGTCTTCTCCAATCCCTCAGAGTTCGTCCTAGAGATATGAAAGAAATAAAATTCATCCCTTGTATTTTTTCTTATTTTGAGATAGTAACGCACCTTTTACATGTGAAAAGGGAGGTGTCACCACTCTTTTCCTTCATGAAAAGGGCGTTACCCCCTTAAGAATACTTTTTCCCTTCATTAAAAGTGTGGTGCTCGAGTTTGAAAGGAAAAAAAGGAAGCTTCAAGAGGCTTCTCGAAGATTGCCTTCGTGGTGCCTCATCCCTATGGTTTAGGACCACCTGGATCTCGAGATATCCCCTTTTAGGATCTTCTCTCCACCTCACCCCTAATATCCCCAATCATTCTTATCCTCCCATGCCTTTAAATACTGGCTCATCCCCCGTGGGAAAGAAAAGGAATAATTGTGCTGAACACCCAAACTCTGTCAAAATAATTCTTGAGCTACTGGAGGCAAGGTGAAATTAGAGGCAAGGATCCATTGGAAGGAACTCTCAACACCAAGGCATGAAGGTTGTAGTCTCTCCAATAATTTCTAATAACAAATGTCTTTTCTTTCCCATATTTACTGTATCATTTGTATGTATTGCTTGATTCCTTGGTCACAAGCATAGATCTGGTTTATTATCTTGTATGCTATCATCTTTCTCTTGTTGTTTTCAATATTTTACAGGTTCTTCTGCAGTAGTAGAGGAAAAATCTTCAATAATATCAAGGATATCCTTTAAGGGAAGTATTGTGGCATTATATTTTTCAATTAATCAGATCTAGGGAAAGTTTAACTTTTTGGGTTTGTGTTTTGTTCTAGACCTATATCATTCAAACCTAGGGAAACAACTCCTGCCCGTAGGAGGTGAGTATTTCCAGCAACAAAAATATATCCCATAACAAGAAGGAGATGTTACATACCTCAATAAATCATCCTTCTATCATAGTTCAATGTCATATGCTCAATAATGCTAAAGAAATATGTATTTTAAGTTTCAACAATAATCACTAGTAGTTATGAGGTTTCATGAACACAGTCTGCTTAGAGCTCTTATATCACAGTACATCTAACTTGTTGTTCTACTTGTTATTTGAGAAAAATGATTTTGCATGCTAGTCTTCGTTGATATCCACAAGAGAAAGGATTTAAAGGAACCAGAAAACAAAATCTAAATCCGCATGAAGAGAATATAAACCAGCACTATATGAACACATAAATATGTATTAATGTGTAATATAGATGAAACCAACAAGTGTGACTTTAGAGAAAAATCACTTAAGTACAATTGAGAGAAAACCCTTGAGCAATAAATAAGACTAGGAGAGAGAGAACAATTCTATATATGGTCCCCATAGGCTAAAAAAAGGAGTCACTTCTATAGTAGAGTAATTTCTCAAGAAGATGTTACAAAGGATTCGTGTGTGCGGAACCCTCCCAAAGAGGGGTTGCAGGCTTCCATAATGAATAGGTTGGTCTTAACCACATAGTGACTAGGTAAGCTTCAATCCAAATTGTATAAAATCACTAATACACAATATTAATGATGAAAAAGTGAGGTCAACCATTCTCGTATGTGAAGATTACACCATCATTTCAACATCTTATGTTAGGTTGAGTAGGAATCCATCAATAATAATGAAATACAAATAGGAAAATGAAATTTTATAGAGGCACAACTCAGTATAGGTTCAAGCTTGGTCAAAATACAATAGAGACTGGATTTATGTATACCCAACTCAAGTACATCTAAGACAACTTGAATACAAATAAAGCTTAAATAAAATTTTGGGAGTGTGTTAATGCATACTGAACTCGAACACCCTTGAGAATTATTAAGTACAATTGAGAAAGCTAAAATATAATATGAGAATGGGTTTATGGATATCAAAATCAATTACGCTTGAGAGAGCTTAAATACAGTCCTATGTTGGAGGAAACACCTGGACTGGTGCATACCAGTTCTAGAAATGTCTGGAAACATAGAAAAGGGTACAAAAAGGTTATATGGATTTTCAAGAGATTCTATAAAGGAAGAAGTGTGAGTTGGGGCAATTTGTGACCTCAATTTGATATGTATGATGCTTGGGAATTGATAAAATAAACATTCATAATGTTCCTCAAAAGCTAGAAATCCTCTTCCTTGGAATATTACAACAAATTTGTGGAATTATGTTGAATGCCTCCCTTATTGGATTATGTGATTTTAGGATATCATCCCTAATTATATGAATTAGGGTTGTTTCATCTCGACATGATGAATTAGGGTTGTTCCATCGCATTTTTGACTTTCAAATAGGATTGTTTGTGCCCATACTTAAGAAAATTTCCTCATAAGTTTGCTCATAATTAGTTCAAAATTGCCCAGATCTATTATTGCTTTCGTTTATCCATCTGAATTTTCCCATCATGGAGAATAAGGGTAGATTGAACTTTGAAGTTGAAACAATGCCCAAAATACTGATTGAATGGTAGAATAAGGTGAAAGCATTCCCATAATGCTGATTCAAGGGAAGAAAAGGCCAACACATGCCTAGAATGGCCTAAAACATGCTTAGAATTTGTCTCTCATGCCCAGGTTTCCCAATTTAAGTGCCCAGGATTGGTTTCAGGGTTTTTTGTAGCTTCTTTACTAATGTTTTGAGGGTCAAGATAGTCCGTGTAATTCTCAAAGTGCTCATATTTCTACTCATATCCATTCCCATAATGCTTTCTAAAAACCCTAGTGAACACCCTATGCAAATAGGGGTAACACATCTCATCATAAAAATTCATCTACATTGATTAATTATCAATTTCCTTTGCACCTCTTATAGTAAAAGGCAACGAATTCTAACCACACATGTGTGTCCTTCATAATCTTCCTTTTATCTTCCACCCTCCACCTAGCCATGAGTCATTCAAGGAAATGGAATCCACATCAGTGTTTCTCTCAAGTTTCTTAACCCACAATTGGAGATTGTAGTAGATGCAGATCATATCATTCAGGTGTAGAGAATCCAACCCATTAGGGGGTTAAAATAAATTAAATGAACCTTAAGGGTTTTAGTTTATGAAAAATATTAGACAGTCTTAGGAAATTTAAATTGAAAATTTCTAAGTTGTTACAGTTCATGGTGTGCATTTTTTCAAATACACTCCAATTGTGCTCACAAACCAAAGAGTTATAAGTCTCGATAATCACCCAAATAGAAAATATATATAAATGTAGTGCTCTTCTTCCATAATTTCTCCACCAAACATCTACAATATTTAAGAGAGAAAAACAGAAGGACTTAAATTAAATTTCCATATGGTATATGCTAAATTATCATTACTTGATAAGCAACAGGAAAACAAATTGGGAGACAACATTTTGGGCTACATTAATAGAAGTTGTTTTTTTTAAGTATTTGAGGTCTGACAGGTTACCATAATAAATATTTGAGGTAGTGGAGCCAAACAAACTCATATTAATGCTTGTTGCTTCTGTTTTATACATCCAAATCATTGAGAATAGAGAATTTATTGCCTTTGGTGCCTAAAATTCATACAAGAGTTCTACTCTTTGAGGGATGACTTAAATACAATATAACTAAAACATGGCATTGTTCATTTCCTTCATGGGTCTTACCTTCACGGGGATGATCATTCTTAGACTGAAATGTAACCAATGAAAGGATCAATAGTAGATAATAGAGAAACAAATGAGGCTAAGTTCATCCTCTATGGTTGTGTACAAAGAAAATGAATTTGAAATTATCCATGAGAGGATTGAAGCCTTAGCATGACAACTCTTCCTCATATACGTGTCATGGTGTCTAACAAATAAGCTAAGAGTATGGTATAGAGAAGTGATTTATGCAAGGCACGAAAAGGAGCTAGTCTCATGTTAGTTTATTGTACTAGAGATGAGATTTTGATGACTTATTAAACCATTATTTCACACACTAGTATTGAGATTTAAACTTGGATAACAATTGTTTACTATTTTCTTATAATGTTTAATTTTGTATGCAAAATATGAGAGCTTAAAATGAAGGGTAAAGCTTCCAAAGTTGCAAGATACAACTTCTATATTTTTCCAATCATAGATCGATAGTATATACATCACATTTTTAATACTTAGCAGTAGTAGAAATATTGGTATAACGTTAAGAGGATTCTCTCACTTTAACTATAAAATAGAGTATTAGTTCCGAATGAATTGATATTTTCTGACCTATTTTCATAACCATATTTACAAGAAAACTAAAAGAGATAAATCTAGACTATTGGATCTACAATGCATTAACAACAGAGAAGAATAAGCGTTGTCCAAGGCTTTCAAAGGACAAAGAGAAATATAAATATGTGGTTTAACACTTTAGGGAAGTGTGAAGGTTAAACAAGGTTGGGAATTGGCTAAACAACCCAGAATAGTCCTTAACCATTCCCAAATCTACCTGGTAACAACCAAGATTTTCCTCTCATGATGATTAGGCTACTCATTGCTTCTCTTTATTGCCTCAAGACTTCCCAAGAGTTCCCAAATTACGAGAATGATACTTGTTAGTGCCGATTTGAGGTCAAAATGTACCCATATTTTCCCAAAATTGAAATATTTAGGGATGTTTATGAGGTATGAACAATGCAAAGGTTCATTTATGTCCTTAGACCAGAAACTTAAGCCCTAATACTAAGGTTCATTTTTGTAATTCTATGTTATTTTACCACATTAATTCTCTCATAAACCACTTTTTAATGCTGTAAATTACCTATAAATTAGTGATGACCCATGAAAAACTATTTTGGAACATACTAACTAGGTTTCCCCATTAATCATGTTGTACAAGCCCAATTTTTTTTTAAATGGAAAGATAACTAAAGTAGGATGCTTCTTGGTAGAGAAGGATTATGTATCTTTTATGTTTTATCAGCTCTAAATTTAACACTGAATTACATTGATTGAAAACACATTACCGATGTTGTCCTTAACAAATTTGCGGTAGGTTTAAAATGAAAAAAAGTAAGAGTGCATTGATTTGTCATGATAACTAACAGATATTACCTTAAAATTATCATTTATGCCCTTGATAATCCTTCAATTTGGACAAAAATTCACCTATTTGTTGGTGAGAGTGATGTCATATATAGAAAGAAGATTCAGAAATATCCGAGATTGTTAAGAGTCCCATCAAATTTGGAAATTTTCTATCCATAGATCATATTACCAATGCTTCCCTTAAAAAAATTGTAGTAGATTTAAATTGAAAAAAAGGAAGGAGTGTGTTGACCTTATAGTTAAAAGAAGCACCAAGTTTGGACCTTTTTCTATCCATATATCACACATTACCAATGATTCCCTTAAAAAAATTGCATTAGGTTTAAATTGAAATAAAATAAGGAAAGGAGTGTGTTGACCTGAAAGTTAAAAGGGGCACAAGCCACAAAACCTTCCCTGAAATTGCCCCAAAAAATTGCCAAGGATGAGCTTGCTGTGAAGATAAGGGTTAAAAGCCCCAAAAAATGGTTTGTCAAAAAATAGAGTGTTGAAAACCTTAATTTCATATCCGTAATAGCCTTGAAATAGTGCTAAAACCCTAATTTAATATCTGAAAAAACAACCTTAATATATTTTTGATAAGGAAAGTCACTAGCTCTAAAACCATGTCAAAATTATAAGAGATAGTAGATATACAGTGATATATTTAACAAACCCTAGTCTAAAAAATGAAAATTGCAAAACTGTAACAACAATTAATATAGACCACAAGATTTTTAGAAATAGAGAAAAAATAGTATAGGAACGCTGAAGAAAAAGACTGAATGATTTTACTTGAATGAATTGTGATTACAAATGACATGATGATGTGTATTTATTTTTATACTAATCACTTAGGGTTTAGGTTTCTAACTCTCAAAATGAGACTAGTGGCCCTAAAATAAAATAAAATAGTGTAATAATGGTTGTAACAACCCACAACTACTACCCAGATAGAGGGTTGGCATGTCAGCCATGAAGTTCACACATTTTCAGTAGTTTCCTAGTATTATAGTTAAGTTGCATTTTTTTCAAATTTTTGTAGCTTTCCCTTGTATACACTATTTGTTTCCTGCAAATATGGGCAAAAATTATAGCTATTATGGACACTGACATACACATCTGGAAACTTGGGAAACTTAGAAAAATAATAAACCCTCCACTCATGTCATTGGTCATACCATTATTTACAATGTGTAGCTATGGAGTAGGAAATTTTACTATCTCACACAAGTTTATACAATGATTTAAAAGTTGAAGCAGGAGATAGAAATGGCTGAGATTCAAATCAGACAGGAACCGAAATAAGTCAACAAATTGGTTATTGAACTAATTTACTGAAAAATAATGTAAATATGAAAAAAATTATTGACAAATATATATATATATATATAATCATGCACATTCATATGAATCCAACCATTGAACACCAAATATGTAGACTCTGCTCATGTATATTACCATATAGCATGTAAGGATGAATATAGAAAAATGTCGTCAAGTGTTGGTATGGATATTCAAAAAAACATATAGACATCGAGGCACTAAATGGTCTCCAGAGTCCAAAACACCATGCTACATATTTTTTGTTAGATATGTGTTTTATTCGTTGTAGCTATAATTTGCACCCTGGTATGATCAATCCTAGTATGATCAAGTGGAGAGTGGAGAACCATCTAGAGTTAGGGGCTGAGCCACTGAGGAATAAAAAGGAAAAAATGGATCCATTATAGGTGGTTTTCCATGTTTCTTCCACATTGGTGGATCTGGACCAGTTTAGAACCAGAATAGTCTCAACTGGATGGTTTGGTATAGAACAAACATCTGGTCCTGTTAAGAGCCATTTTGATGACTAGATTGAATCAGCCAAATTGGCTAGTTTCATTTTGGCCAATTTTAAGAACGCTCATTTGAAATATAGGTAATGTACCAAACATGTAATAGATCAATACATCAATGGATATCCATAGAACCAATGATAAATGTGAAAGACAAAGATAATGCAGTATGAAATTTATAACTCCTTCTTTAACATAATTTCTCTTCTTTTCCCAATCATACACTTTAGAAGCTATCTATATTTCAAACACATTAGAGAATTTCCTTTACAAAGTATCAAATGGAAAAAATTACAGTATAACTTGGATAGCAAGATCTACCAGCATGTACTCATTTGTATAGGACTAGATTCATCTTTATATTTTAAACCAAAGCATAACAGGTCATAGGAAATATGTACAACTCTTATAATCCAAAACATTTAAGAGTGCAGAGTAAGCATGACAATTAAAAATCCTGATACTTGTATGAAACACAAGAATTTAATAAATCAACATCAAATTCTAGAATTCAAAATCCTTCTTATCTAAAGTTAGAGGTAATATGTAGAGAATTCAGAAAAAAGAGGCAGTGAAAGTGCCACGAACCTTACTTTACAAAACTCATTGTAGATGTAGCACATATTATTACATAGGAGACAACTTTACAAATAGGTTTAAGAAAATATAATCCAACCAAAGAGAAGGCCCGCACTTCAAAGAACTTGTGATATTTGAGCATGTGTCAACAACACAAAAGGGAATACATAATTCTAGCAAATATAGTAGCAAGTATTTGTGAATATAATGGCTACCCTTCAATTTCGTAATGCTCGAACTTTCAACAACTCCCTAATAAGAGGACCATAGAGGTTGTCATTGTCATTATAATGAACAGTTATCATTTCTATTATAATCATATAAAACCTTATAATAGTTGTGGGGTTATGAATTTGATGCAATAACAAGTACGATGTAATAATATACTCAAATACATCTAGATAATAATAGTGGACCATAAAGTATTATTTCATTGATTACTAAAACTACTAAAAGGCCAGCCCTAACATATTCTCCAATCCAAAATCCATATAAAAGGGTTATTATCTCCAGACACTGACATGCTTGAAAAAATGCGACTAAAAATATATATATATAAGATAGCTTGATAAAATCCTAACCAAAAAATTCATGAACAAATTATTTCTCTAACATTTCCTTCTATTCAATACCCACTGATAATCAAAAGACCTATATCTAGAGCTATTCAGTTCTTATAAATTTTTCATCTTTCAATAGATAGAGCTCTTGGGATAAAAAATATTTGTAGACTTCTGCAAAGATTTTCCATAAAGCCCCAAGGGTTAGCTCAATCAGTTAAACCATCCACTGAAGGCATGTTGCCAACAAGGATGCCATATGTCAAAGGTTCAAATCCAGTAAAATACCTTAGAATTACCAATCTCTATTGTGGCTAGAAGTTGAGCTATCCTCCATTCATGTATTTGTGGGAAGGAGAGGGGCTCCCATGAGGTTTTAATTGGAAAAAAGAGAGAGCAACCATAAGTGATATATTTCGTCCTTGTATCCCTTTTTACCATTCAGAGTATTAAAAGTTTTCACAATGGATTGGAGAAACCTAAACAAAAAATATGACTTAATAAATACCAATATGGCACCTCAGCATATAGACTACCGAATTTAGTACATTTTTATCCCAAGCATTGGAAAATTTCCAGTTCACCATCTTGTATTTGTTCGATTTCTATTACTTCCACCTATTTCCCAACATCCAAATGTAAGTAGGAATATTTCACCTTCTGCAGATAGAAGTTGTTCCTCTGGTCTAAATGGTTCAGATCCAAAACAAATGAATGACAAAGGATGAAGACCCTCCCTAGATATCGTAGATACCTGGAATGCCTGCTTCGAAAGTAAACCTATGTACCTACAATCAGATTAAACACACAAACACATCAAAGCTACCAGAACATAATATATTAATCCATGTCAGTGACTAAGGAATCCAACAACATTTACATGTGAAATCAAACAACAACAGTAATGTGGGACGGAAATAAGCTTTGCATTAAGATAAAATGGAGAAGTTTACAACCAATTAAGACTTAGTGTTGACATGCATCTCCATGAAACCAACACTTCATCCCCATAAGCTCCAACTTTGCTCTCTATGCTCTCCAATGGCTTGGGCCAAGTGGTCAATCCAACAACATAACAATACCTCTATTGTTCTCCCCTCAACCATGGACATGAGCTTCTATTTATAAGGCTCAATGGATAGGAATGTTTGAGATATTTGTGGATGAGGTGGCCTCTAAGATCCTATGATGGGGGATCTCGAGCTCAACTGACTCGGAGCGTTAGGGATAAGAGAGGACACAAGGCTAATGATCTAGAAGCCTCGATAAACCTCTCTTTTTTCCCATTTTACCTAGGGTACCGCCTTTTTCCTCTTATGACAGAGCAGTTCAGGTTAAAAACACTTATGGAACAAAGGCTATAAGCAGTGACACCGCTTATGGTAAACAGGATACACATGGTACAAACAAGGTACCACTCATGGTAACGAGGAAAGCGCGATGCTGAGTATTTTTATGAAAGATTGACAATCAACATGGGTTTTCTCTCAAAATGCTGGGATTTAAGGGAAAATATGTAAATCAAAGGTCTTATCACATGGTGGTGATAGGATTTTGGTATAACAGAATGCCCCCCAAATCTTAGAGGGATACGATAAACGAGATATTTGAGAGAACAAGTCCTCGCTATGAGGTGAAAATGTCGTTTCGATCGGAGCATGTCGTCAAGTAGGCATCTGTAGTACATCAATATTTTTGACTCATATACACAACTAACCAACTCATGGATGCAGACCAATACAGGGAAGATCCATGGGAGGAATAAACAAGTATGGCTACTAGAATACAATGTAGATCCATGTGATAGAGGACTCAAACTTGGACATAGCTACCAGACATACAATGTAGACCTATTTCATCTAGACGCAAATTTGAGCATAGCCATGACCATACAAATGTGGATCCATGCTATATATGTGAAATTCCATTGCAACCTAGGGAAAAAGTAATGAGCACTTTAAATAGATACCCAGGGTCTTCATCTTATCTTCCACAAAGTACAATTCTATCCATGTGATTACAATGACCTGAAGTCGAACATGGTAGAAACCACTTGATTACCGATCAATGATGTGAACCATTAACAAGTGCAAGGGAGATCACCATTGATGTCAATGATTCCCAAGGTACCCTAGTACAATCTACTGAGTGTGAATAGATGTCCTGATGTTGAACACCTAGATTATTCTATCGATCAAAGGTCAATGATGTGAACCTATGTCGAGAGTGAGAGAATCTGTCATTAAGGCATGCAGATGTCAAGGTACTAAGTTTTTGTTTCTAAGACTATTTCTCGGATGATGAGTTGATGTCGACGGGAATAGTCTCGTCAAAGGAGGGCCATGGTGAGTCCCACATCGATGACACGAAACTTGGAACATAGTTATGGAATGATGTGAATGTAGTAACCATGGGATTGACTCAAAAGTATTGACACAGAAACTATTTTGAATGCACAAGTAAACTTCTTCAACTCCCATTTGAACATCGGGCGGCACGACACAAGACTTGGTAGCATGACTAGACGGGATAGACACACAATGCGACAACGGACAATGCATTCTTTTGAAAGACTCAAAGGAGTGGCATGACTCATGAAAGTGGATCGTCATGGAAATCACGCTGAATACCAAATTGATTGAGATGATGTGCAGAAAAGTGCCATGTTCAAAGGTAATGACAAACTTATGCCATTTATTTGCAAAATGATTCCCTTCCCATTTTCCTCATCATGATCGATGAGTGCCTCTTTTCGGTTTTACGAGTTCAAAGAGGGTAACAAACACTCGATATACCTTGTCAGAAGACAATTCCAGACTCATATGTTTTGTGAACCTGAGAGAGGAGGGGTTCGTTCCCAAAATGGGTCTCTCAATGTTTAATTTAATGAGTCCAATGAAAGAAAACTCGGTATCGTTCATGTTTAGAGTGTCTGAACGATCACAGAAGAAGAATCCAGGGGGGTCCTTTTTCGTATGATTTAGTCTCTAAGGCCCGAAAAAGTGTAAAATCATACCTTAGAGAACTCTTCCATTCATGATTGTATATACTATTCCTTTTTCGTAAATAGTCTGTCCGAACCGAAAAAGAGATAACCTACCGTCAGAGATACGACTCTTCAAATACTTTAATGAGCATGAAGAAGACAATATCGCTTGACAATATTTTCATATTTAGGGTGCCTAAAAAGAGTTTAAAGAGGACTCCATGAGGTTTCTTTACACAATGTAAATTTTTACGAGCCTGGAAAGAATAAAAAACGGACTTGACAATATTTTCATGTTTAAGGATCCTGAAAAGAAGTGAAAGAAGAATCCATAGGTTTCTTTACATAGTGTCAATTTTTTGATTGATACTAGGTTTAAGGAGCGTGACCAAAGTGTCGTAACAAATGCTCATCGACTTTTTCTGTTTTATGGAAGTCTGAAAAAGTCATAAACAAACTCCAAAAGCTTTTTGCTATAGTGCTCCTATCCTGCAATCGAATAAAAAACAAATAGTAAATGCACTCATGACGAACATTCAGGGATTATGATAGATAAATTTTGAATAAAAGTGATTTTAAACCAAAACTATGATATATCAAACCCTAAAAGTGTGTATATAAGTCATGTAAATAGTAAAAAACAAATCATTTTACTATTTACCTATAGCGGAGAGCATTTGGAGCATTTTCCTAGTCAGATCTTCAGCAACTGATACCAGGAGTTCCCATTGTCATATTTGAGCACCGTCTATTGCAGGTAACAGCTAAAACCTTACTCTTTCCTTTCATAGTCTTCATTTTGAGTTTTGATGGGGTTTTGGGCTTATAGGGAAATCCCTAAAACCATGGAAATGGGAACCACGCATACCCCTTGCGGGATATGCGGTACCCTACTAGAACCGCGCCTAAAATACAACTGACAGGTGATACCACCACCTGTCTCCAACGATGCACAGGAGATGCTAGCCGTGGATATTTCAAACTAATAGCACAAGCAATAATAAACCATTCTTTTGATTTTAAATGATTAGAGATGATTCTAATGAGTGCTATGATTGTTTTTGGCAGGTTTTTGTTGCTCAATCATGGTGATATGGAAAGAAAGACAACATGACAATGATGACACATTTGCTGAAAGAAACGCAGGTTTTATAGCCACATTATGGGACTCTGGGCTCCTGAAATTATTCCGGACCCCAAGCATGGTATCACATGAGCGGTTGTTAGAGTACATACTTCGGATGTGGAATCTAGAGCAACAATATTTCAAGGTTGGGGCCCACATTTTGACAGTGGAGGTAGAGGAAATCTACTTCTTGACTGGACTCTCAAGATGGCGTGCCCCCATCTCGCTGACAGGTTCCCGGGGAGGGGACATTACCACTCAAGAGTTGATAAATTGTCACTACGCTCCAGGGACGAGGACATTGGGGAAGAAAATCCCCATCAGAGCATTGAGGGATGGGCCCCTATGGAATGTCCTATTTACCATGCAGAGGGTGTCCAGGAGTCAGTGTGTGCACCAGGCATATAGGGCACACATGTTATATGCCATAGAGGCCGTGGCACCCACGATATTCAACTGGGCGAAAGCCATGCTTCCAATATTCAAAGATCAGCTGACTAAGTGTCAGTAGGGAGAGCTAAAGTAGTTTGGCTTTGGTTCCATTTTAGCCTGCTTCTTATTTGAGTGGGTGCCACAGATGAGACCTCAGGTGGTCTTCAAAAGTCTGAGAGTGTGGGACCCCCGTATGATGAGGTGGGTCCAAATTATGGCTTGTATAGGAGCAGGTAGGGGGAAGGTGAAGTTCGGTGACCCATTTTTCAGATGGCTCCGTGATCAGATCCTCATGGGCATAGAATTCCGTGAAGATCTTGACCTACCGCTCCCACCTAGCGGATAGTGGGGTGACATCAGTAAGAAGCAAGAAACCCTAAAATGGATAAAAATGTTTTTATGTTTTTGATGTTTTATATTTTTTATGTTAAGTAACAAGACCTAGATATTCTCATGTAGATGTTGGAGCAGTGCGATTTAGGGGAGCCTCCTGATTGGATAGGCGAGCTGGAGCTTGCTTTGTACCACAGGGTGATGATATCACCATGGAGTTGGAGGAAAACCTGGAGAGGTTGACCTTGGATATCCCAGATGCTTCCATTGATGACCTTCCTCTGAGGTATCAGAGACCTATGGCAGGGGTCCCGGGTTGATTCAGTAGGCTGCTACGTAGAGTAGCTCAGGTAGTGATGTGCTACCATGAGCATCACTAGAGATTGTGTGTATGAGATATCTACTAAAAGCTGACAGCTTCAGGATTTTGTATGGTGATTTTTCCTGAAAGCCTACGTGCTTCATATGAGGTCTCATAACCTATCTTTTGTAAACTTATTCATATATATATATACATATATACAGACTTTTACCTGGTGTTTATATGTCTCAAATGGTGAATGTATTTTACATGAGTTTTATGTGTCTTTAAATGTTTATTTACAATAGACCATGTTTTATTTCAATGTCATGAATGAGAAATATGCCAATCTATGATGTAATTAGCCAATGAGTCAGCAACTACATTATGCTCCCTAGGGATATGCCTATAAGAGATGGTTTCAAATGATCTTTCTAACAAACATACTCTCTGGAAGAGGCAGAGAAGCACAGGGTTTCTAATGGTGTAGACATGGTTCAGATGACAAACCACAAGTTGTGAGTCGATTAAGACTACCAGATTGTGAAGATCTTGGGAGGTAGCTTCAATTAGAAGACTGATGACTGCTTGTTACTCGACGATGTTATTGGTAGTGGGACCTATACAAACCGCTCCTGAACTGACCAAATCTTCAGCCGAGGAATAGAGGACCCAAGCAGCTGAGGCGAGATTTGAGGTTTGGCAGAAAGCACCATCAGCAAAGCCATAGAAAGCCATCTGCATGACCAAAACATGGTATAAACAGATGCGAACACTAAAATCAAAACCATATTGAAAATACTAAAAACACACTGAAAGCCAAGCAATATACATATATACAAGATACTATCCAAGAAATTCCTAGGCATAGTACCTTTTCAAGTACAACCCATTGCGAGGTTGCCCTAAAGGGGTTCCATCATAATCGATGAGCTCGTAGGCTCCTTTCTCTAAAACCTTAGAAATGACAAAAGGTACGTACCACATGGACTCGAACTTACCCTTCCCTAGTTTGTCATATCTCTGATCGTAATTCAAAACTAGGTCACCCTCATTAAAGGCATGAGGTTGGACAAATTTATCATACTGCGCCTTGACGCATTTCTTATGTGCCTCATTAGCCAAGGAAGCATCTCTCCAAGTCTCATCAAGGTTATTCAAGTACAAAAATATTTCTTCCTCTACGGAAGTGTCTAGGAGAAGTTCGACAGCAAGTTGTAAGGATGGAATCTGACATTGAATCGGTAAGACAACTTCGATTCCATAGACAAGTTGGAATGGAGTGAAAACAGTGGTTGTTTTCATAGAAGTCCGATAAGCCCAAAGAGTAGAGAAAAGAACGTGGTTCCAGTTGGATTTATGATTTCCAACCATCCGATGAAGCATAGTTTTTAAAACTTTGTTAATGGCCTCTACCTGACCATTAGCTTATGGATAATATGGAGTAGAGTTTTCATGGCGAAAAAATAGCTTGGAATTCAGTTCCTCCATCATTTGATTACGGAAATGGGATCCATGATCAGTAATGATGGACTGCGGGACTCCAAATCTAGATATGATATGATTGAACAAGAAGAAAGCGGCAGTCTTACCATCTTCCGCATATGTAGGCATGGCCTCAGCCCATTTTGTGAAATAGTCAACAGCTATGATGATGTAATCATGCCCCCTGGTTGAGGTAGGCTTACAATGCATGAAGTCAATCCCCCATTTGGAAAATGGGCCAACGACAATGAAGGGGTGTAGTGGAGCAAGATGAGTGCGCTTGTTGGGATAAAATTTTTGACAAGGTGGGCATTTCTTAATAGCCTCATGACAGTATTTGAAGACAGAAGGCCAGAAATATCCAGCGTGAAGGATTTTTTGGGCTGTAGCCATCCCAAATAAATGACCGCCACATGCTCCATAGTGGAAATCATTCAACACCTGTTCAACCTCCTCATGGGTGAGGCATTGCCGAAGAATGGAATCAATCCCACGTCTATACAAGGTATCATTCAAGATGAGGTAGTATTTCGCGTGGTGATGCATACGGCGGTGATCATCACAGGATAAATGTAGCTGAAATCATTGTGTTTGGAGATAAATAAGCAGATCTCCATACCATGGATCGGTAGTGCTAATCAGGAACAAGAATTCATCTAGAAATGAATCACTGGGATCAGATTCCGTCGAAGCATAGGAAAATTCACATATGAGCTCGACAAAGACCAAGGATTTATTTGATGTGGATTTGGCAAATTCGAGATCAAACTCCTAAAGTATGACTATCTAGTGGGAGTACTTTTCCCCAAGCACCTAGCGAGTCAGGATGTAATACATCGGGTTCTGGTCTTCCAATACAGTGGTAGTACAGAGCAAAATGTAGTGACAAAATGTTTGTACAGCAATGATCATGGCCAAAGCTAACTTTTCCACACATGAATAACGAGTTTTAGAATACATGAGATTCTTATTGGTGTAGTAAATCACATGCTCCTGACCGTTGGGATTTTCCTAAACTAAAACCATAGCAATTGTAGTAGTAGAGGTAGCAATATACAGAAGAAATTCCTTTGAATAATCCGGGGGGTGTATTACGGGTGAATGGGTCAGAGCATGTTTAAGATTATCAAAGGTGCATTAGGCTTGGTCATCTCATAAGAACGTAGTGTTCTTCTTGAGGAGACACATATAACCGTGCGTTTTCTCTGTGAAATTGCACATGAAATGGCAGAGAAAGTTTGCCTACCCTTGCAAACTTTGGAGTTCAAGGAGATTCGTTGGGGCTGGTAGAGCTAAAATGGTGGCAATTTTCAGAGGATCAATTCGGATCCCATCTTTGGATACCACAAAACTTAGCAGATGTCCCATCTCAATGCAAAAAACACATTTATGCAGATTGAGTTGTATATTATAATGACGACATCTTAGGAATATCTCTCTAAGATGACCAGGGTGGTCCTCCTGTCACTATGAATGAGCAGGGAGGTCTTCAAGGTATAGTTCAACAATATGTTTAATATCGTGAAATGCATAGGACATCGCACACTGGAACATGGCTCCAACATTTTTCAAGACAAAAGGTAACTTCTTATATGCAAAGGTTCCCCATGGGAAAATGAATGCCCTCTTAAGCTGATCAGTGGGTAATATCTCAATCTGATTATAGCTAGAGAAGACATCCATAAATGAGAAGATGACACTTCCAGCATAGTTGTCGATAATTTGATTGATGTACAGAATAGGAAAGTTGTCCTTGGGACAAGCTTTATTCAAATCCCTAAATTTGATACAAACTGTAATGGTGCCCTTATTTTTATTGACAGGGACAACATTCGATACCCATTCTGCCAGGGGTATAGGATAAATAAACCTAGCTTTGAGAAGTTTCTCAATTTCAGCTTTAATAGCTACGGCCTCCAAGGATGGACTTGCCTTAGTTTTTTCCTTACAGGTTTAGCTGTGGGATAGGTTTTAATATCATGGACCACAATGGATGGGTCAATCCCCGACATCTCTTTATAGGACTAGGAAAAAATATCACAGAATTCTTTGAAAAGTGCCTTGTATGCTTCAGATTCATCTGTCGAGTAGTTCTTCCCAACATTAACATGCTCGATGGTATTAGGCTTGTCTGGTATGTCAATTAGATTCGTCTGAGTAATGTTGCAAAGGTTTCCTTCATAATCTGTATCTTGCAACAATATGGGACTTTGGGGTACGTTGACAATATCAGAAACAGGGATGGATAATCATGGTTAACCATACTGGTGTTGGGGAGGAACATGGATCTATGATGGTGATCCTCCCAAATGGACTCATCTGTATTCATGATCTCTATAATGGACTCATCGAAAGGAAAGGTCTCAGAGAGATAATCTAGAACATGAAGAGAAGGTTCTAACCAGTACGGTAAATGGTAAGGATATGAAGCCACTAGATGAAGGTCATCGGTTTGATCATTGGAAAAGGTTTGAATGGTGTCATACATTGCTTCATGTGGACTCAATGAGGTGGACTCAAGAAATTGTTTTCCCTTAGGATCATAATCAAATGAGGTGATCATGTGGGCTATCGGAGTATCCTTGTTAGGAGGAGTACATGGAAAAATACCCATAAGGGATGAATCCTTCAACATGCCTACCCCAATCAACTGGTAAGGAGGAGGGGCCTGGACTAACATGGGGATGTTATTAGCCATGGAGGTAGTAAAATCCAACATACATAAATCAAACTGGTCAATGGTAACAATTCTCCCTAGATGCGGAAATTGGACTGTTCGAAATACTGTTGAAGCAATAGCAGTCATGGAATAGAACTAATTTATTCTTAGAAGGAGGTTGTAATCTAATGGGGCATCTACCACTTCTACTTGAATGGAAATGGTTTATTTCCCCAAGATCGACCGCTAGGGCTGATATGAGACCATGGGGCTGGAAACCCCATCCGTTAAAGGCCTTGAGAGTTGTAGGTGATGTTACAAGCTCGGGAGAGCCGAGAGCTTTCCAACAAGACAAAGACAAAACCAAAGTCGAAGCTCCTTCATCTAGAACCGTACGAAAAACTTTATTTCCAACTACTTTCATAATGATCTAAAAATCAAGTTTATGAGGTAACCTAGACTTATAGTTCTCAACATTGAAATGAATCAAGTTAGTATTATCTGGGTCTAAAGCTCCTAATGCTGTCAACAAATTTTTGCATTGTGTAGGGCAACTTTGGAGTACCTCTAAGGTAGACATTGCATAAGGTTCCTGAGCGAGATCTTCAACTACATTGTAAAATTAAGCAGCTCGGGCATTGGGGTTAAAGATGGCCTTCCTAAGAGTACTCTTGGGTGGACGCAAAATCATGTTGAGAGTAGGCTTCTCGATAGATAGGGGGATAGTAGACGAGGATTCAGGAGAACTAGTAGAGGGAGCTTTCCCTGAAGAAGAATGATCTTCTTTCTTTTCTGTCGGTTTGTCATAATTCTAACTTTGAGTTTGCAGATTAATGGTATCTGAGGACATCATACAAATTTCCTTTGACGAACTAGAGTTACCCTGATTAGACATGTGGTATATCAGTTGCTATTGAGAGGGAAAAGGATCTGTGAGTACTGTAGGTGTGGGATTTGATTTCAGAAATTGGGAGATTTCATCCCGATGGGGACACTCCTTTGAGAAATGGTCACCTCCGCATAGCAGATAGGGATATTTTGCCTTTCTTTTCCCTTTATCGTTATCACTGTTGGTTGGGCTTGGATTCTCCTATTGGTTTCTGGGTTTTTTATTTTTATTTTTACCCTTCTTTTTATTATTTCCCAAGGTTTGAGTACTTTGAATAGAATTTACCTCGGTGGAAACCTTAGGAGTTGAAGGAGTAGGGGTGGCAGTTTGGGGTTACTTGGTAGGTTTTGTTGCTGACGGGGATTGGATTGAACCAACAATCCCATCAACTGGTACTTTTGCTGGTGGCTGGGTAGGATCGGTGCTTGTGTAAGGAGCTTGCGAAATTAGGTCATAAAGAGTTCTAGACTGGGAATAAATCAAGTCTAGATACTGAGCTCGACTAATAGCCTGCTCTTCAATAATGACAACGCCCATAGCCACATATCGGGAAATTGGAGGCAAAAAAGATTTGGTAAACCAATCAACTAATAACTGATCCAGAATAAGGGACTTCATAAGCCTTCTCCACCTTCTCCATTCATGAATATGATCAGATATATGGGTGGAGGTGTTCTACCACAGAGAGGTTAAGAGATCAGTACCCATTTCATAATGAATAGGGAGCTGAAAGTGTGTAAGAAACATGGTTGCCAACAAGCCAAAATCCACAAACGAATGTTGTGGGAGTTCAATGTACCACTTCACAGCCGTACTGGTCAAATTTTGGTGAAAAATTCGTAACCAAACTGAATCATCCATGAGGGAGTTTGAAGAACACCACAAATGGAATGTCATGACATGGTTTTTCGGATCGTCGCCTTACTTCCCATCAAACTTCGGGATGTCCGATGGTAACTTTATTGGAATGGAAGGCCACAAGGGATTGTGTCAAATGGGGTCATTAATCAACTTGGACAGATTAGGTAAGTCCAAAGTTGCTAGGAAAGGTAATTGACAGTTGGGTTGCACATACTGGTAATATTGGTATGGCATATAATTACCAGTAGGACGGTAAGTGGACTGATAAATAGGTTATTGTGAAGAAGAACTAATGGAAAATCTGCCCACATGGGGTTTATTTCTGGGATTAGGGCCATTAGGACCCCTAGGGCCTTCGGGAGGAGGACCACTAGGGTCCTTAAGACCACTAGGACCGTTGGGACCACTAAGACCACCAGGACTACTGGGACCACCAGGACCACCAAGACCACCAGGAGGCGGACAACTGGGACCATCAAGACCACTAGGAGACAGACCACCAGACCCTCCAGAGCCACTAGGAGGTAAACCTACAGAGCCTTCGGAACCACTAGGAGGAGGGCCACCCGACCCTCCAGGGCCATTACGAGGAAAGCCACTAGGGCCCCCAAGACCACCAGGACTATTAGGACCATAAGGAGGAAAGTCACCAGGCCCTCCGAGACCATTAGGCCCCCCAGGGGGAGGACCACCTTGAGGGAAGCCTCCAGCACCTCCCGCAGTATGTATGGGTATCCCTCCCATAGCTAGCATATAAGACCAGTTAGGTTTCCCCCATGGCGTGAAAGTATTACTAGGGTATGGAATCCTAGTATACGCCATTCTTGTAGGGTTAGGTGGATGATTAATGTTTCTTATAGGTATTTGATAACCATAACCACTAGGAGATTGAATGGTTACAGGTTGTGCCCCCAAGGGCTGACCTAAACTGGATGGGGGATTAACCACATTAGTATGGGTGGGAGGGACATCAACTGTAGATGGTTCTATATTAGAGGTCTGTCCTTGACTAGGTACAATTTCGGTGCCAGATAACATAGGTCGTGCGAGGGTTGCCCCCTGGCACTAGAAGGTAATGATGAAACAAGAATTGAAGGTTGGGTCTCAGGTGCAGAAGACCTGGGAAGATTAGGAACATACATAACATAGGTGGTGGTGGGGTTGGTATTTTGACTTGGGTTGTGTGGTGTTATCGTGTGATCTATAATCGGTTCAATGGGTCTCATAGAATCAGCAAGTGAACGGTATCCCACAGGAACAGATGTGGAACGTGATGGTGGTGTGCCTAATAGTTCATCTATTTTCCTGTCAACCTCCTGTGCACGAAGAATTGCAGCGTGGTATTTCCTATGTTCTTGTTCATCTTCAAAAGAGTTTAAACAGGTGCCAAATGAGGCAATGGCCTGTCCTACAGGGGTGTCCCAAAATGGAGCATTGGGACCATAATCCGGATGGGTAGTATCATCAACATGACCTTCGTTGGAGAATGGAACGAGGTATTTCCCCGAGAATATTGTTGGACCAAGGGAGGCGAGTGTGAATAATATGGCCCTCCACTTTCTGCAACCACATTATCTCCCACTTGGGAGGTGTAGTAGCTCCTTGGTTGATAGTTTCCATTGGATTTTCTCATGAACTAGGAATAAAATCGGGTGGCAAGCCCCGTACTCTTCTGGACTGTCTTAACTCATCTAGTTTGTATAGTTCCTATCTAACCTAGGGTATGAAAAACTAGAAAACATACCAAAACATTTCCCTACACAAGCTATAGGTCAAAACAAGCACACTTAAAATGATAGGAGGAGTTCAAATAGTCAGGTCTCTCACCAGGATTGTCAAGAAGGTGCCACTCACAACATACCTCGAGGGTACATGCGTAGTAATCTCCCCGAATGTTGTTTTTAGTGTATGGCTCCAAGCAAGATGGCCAAAGGGATTTTCTCATATGGATAAGGCATCCTAGTGGGGTCTCCCAATATACTCAAGGTGCGTGGGAGCTTGAATCGGTAGTAGTGTTGTTTAATGCATAACCGTACACAAGGGGCCTTCTGATATACAATCAAGTACATGGAGTACCTTTCTATATACCTTAAGGGTACGTGAAAGGCTGTTCGATGTATCGACGGTATGTGGAAGAAGCACGTGAGTCTCGGGATGTAATGCGGACAAAAACGATAGCTCCTACGCTTAACGACGCCAGAACACGTCTCTAACCTATCACTCCAATTGCTATGTAAATTTTGACCTATAACTACTGTTAATTTTAAAGTAGACGGTTAGGTGAATGCATGGTGTTTTGACAGAAAAGTAAAACCATGCAGTATGCTTATGCAAAATATTTCACTTTACTCTTCAATATGCCTACCTATGGGAGGCAAAGAGAGTGTTTTATTTTGTTTCAAAACCAAAAATATTTCCAAACAACAATATTGAACACAAAATCAAAGACAAGCAGCACTTTCCAAACTGATTTCTCTTTTGAAAGCAATAAGAAGGGGAAGAATCTATTTTCCTAAAACAAAAACAAGAAGCACACTACATGCAAATGCACTCTATCTTCAATTTTCTTAAAACATAGGAAAATCTAACTTAAAACTACCATATTTTTATTTTGACGAGATAGTACTAAATGCATGTTATGGAGAGAAATTCCTATGGCTTGGGGTACCACAATAGACAGCTAGACTCTAGAAATCAATCTTTCCCCAATATGCAATAGAAATAAAATGTCTAACACTAAAGTATCGAGCCTCGTACCTTATTCCGGACGGTTGAAGTAGATCCCCGTTGAGCTTTCCAATCTTTAGCTTGAATTGATATAATACTTCCTCAACAACAAGTAAACAATACACGCATACTATATTTCATGGTGTTAGATCTATTCTAGCATATATAATCAATAATGTAAAAGAATTTGACATATTCCAATGGATACAATATTCATTCAAATACACATTATTGGACAGGAAAAGATATTTCTATTAATATAAATCAGAGATTACAAGTGACAACCTCTGACGGCATGTCTGCGAACCGGAGAAACTGAATCCCCCACTTGGGCCTCCACCACCTCAATCCTCCATCACTCAGATAACAAGCTCACTAGAAAAAGGCAAGCTTGGGAAGAACACAACAGTGCTCCAAGGGACAAAGGGATGCAGACTCAAGCATAAGTTCTGGCAACAATGGACTATAGTTTCGTTACTCTCAATTCTCTCTTATGCTTTCAATGTCTCAAAGGGTTCCTTATATAGCTTTTCAAAGGGATACTGAAAGGTCGAATCCATGCGATCTCAAGGCATATGGAAGGCCAGGAGTCATATGAGTCGGATCCAAGTCAAGGAACGCTCCAAAAGGATTTGGATTATTCATACATCCCGATGTACGCGACTATAGTGGGAATATCCGTGTATGTACACAGTTATCGGGGAAAAAGCCACGTATGTCACTTTTCTTATGTTTTTAGGGATGATCAAGGACACATCAAAAGACAAAAAGTAGTCCATAGGGGATAATGAGTCTGCAGCAGGATAGGGGAAGGCCATACAATGTGTGATTCACCTAATGTGGTGAAATCCGCTATAACAGATGCCCCCTAATGTATGAGATCAGAGGGGTTATACGATGGCCGAAATACATTATAAGTCCATCCCATAAGTGAAGTGATGAAGGTACCCAAATGGAAGACCAGCCACCCAATCAGCATAATACCATAATACAACTCTGCATATAACTGCAAATACATATAGCAGTCCCGGATACATAAGAGTACAATGGCCATGAATAGGCATGAAACATGATAACATAGATGTGGTCATCGCCACGTATAATATACATAGATCAGAATCTCCATGATGAAGATATACAAAGGACCATGATCTCCACAAAGGCTGAAGATATACAATAGATCACGATCTCCATGGTGGCTAGAAATGTCTGACATATACTGGAACAAGTCATGAGAGCTGAAATCTCATGAACACTGGCACGATCAAGGAGGTATCATATAATGGATGCCACCAATCTGGAAGGTCTTCTACACACACCGCTACGAGTACATGTCCTACTATGCGAATAGAGGTGTCGAGGTCGAACATAGTAGTCCATCGTCTGATTACCGGTCATTGATGTATACCGTTAACAGACGCAAGATCACCCATCGATAATGAAAATGGGAATCAAGGTACTAGAGTGCAAACTAAAAAGTGTGAATAAATGAGTTGAGGTTGAACACTTGAGAGAATCCATCGATCAGGGGACATTGATGTATTCCCAAAACTGTCGATGGCGAGAGAAACTGCCACTGATGACTACAAGTCTCAAGGCACTCAAAAATGACTCTAGACTCCAATCCCAGAATAAATGATCTGAAGTCGATGGGATGAAATCCGTTGGAAGGAGGGAATTAGGGCATCCCCCATCATCCAACACGAGGTACTCAACAAGGCTATATAATGTGGAAGGACTCGATCATAAGGTGCATGAACCAATAACTGTACTGGGAATGGATGACATGCAAAGTCAAGATAACTAAGGAATGGTCGACTCAGGTTTCAAATTCCTTTGAACAAGAGCATAATGGCGTATGGTGACTGAATGAAGGCAGCATAGACTCGATATACAAACTGGGACATCTCTGTGACACAGGAGGCATCAACAGAGGCTCCATAGGGACTGGAAGCTTAACCATTCGGTGGAGATAAACTCAGATAACGAGTACAGCTCCTAAGTCAAACTATAACCCAACCAATGGATGTGATATACAGTGCTCTGTTCGAAGGTGACACGACTCGATAGCTTCCAAAGATAATATCTTTTCTTGTTCGGATTTTTGGTTTTTTGATTTTTTTGGTCTTTTTCAGTTATTTGAAAAGCTTGAAAAAAGAATAAACTAGCTTTATAGTTACAAACTAGGCGGAGACGAGTGTCATTTAGGGAAAACAAACTAGTTCCAAGCAGTGGAACATACCTATGCTCAATGCAAGGATACATGTGTAGGATATCGACACTCGGGGGAAAATCCCCTCCCGGTAAAAAGGGAATCAAGCTGCGAAGGATATAAAGAAAGGCTCTGCATGGCTAGACATGAGACAAGCTCGGGCTATATGGCTGAAACGCAATGTCAGGGGAGCTGGCATAAAGCTCAATAAGACAGGAAAAGCTCATGATAATGCATCCACAACTTGATACAAGGGAGTCAGGGGGATCATGGCCAGCATAAGATGAAGAGGAGTATGAGGCTCTTGCGAAATGTCATGGAAATACTATACAACGGAATCCCACACCCTAAAGGGAGAAACATCGGCATGGGCACCAACTGCAAATAAGGCGCTAACTAGGGTACCCATGTAAGGTGAGGCTCTACCACTCATATCATGCCACTTCTATAGCAGCAAGAAGGTTCCGTGACATAATAGAGTGGGTTCGTACCTAAGGATATAGTGACATGGTCATAAGGTCATGCAAAATGCAAATGGTGGTGAACTTAACCTATATGCCAGTGTAGACGTTATACCTGAGATCAGTACGAACGGATCAATCCAAAGGCTGAAACGGCGCTGAAAACGGTCTTCTACATCACAGATTAGGTCAGAAATGGTCCAAAATGGTTAGAAACGGTCAAAACTATAGGAAAGGGGGTAAAAATTTTCAAATATTTAAAATTTTTTCTATAAATAGTAAAAAATAGAAATCATTTGAAACTTTTACCCATTGGAGCTCTGATTTTCAACTGCAAATTCCAGGAGATCCAGCTGGCGGAATTCACACCCGTTTCTTCCAGGTATTTACTCATGCTCTCAGCTTGCATTTCAATACAATTTTTACAAGTTTTCATGGTCAAATGAGGTTTTTAAGGCCAATTCTACATGAGCATTGCGGCCCACATGGGTATCGAGGCTTTTTCCATGTATAGGGCTGGCTATACGCGGAAAAGGGGCTGGAAACCGCGTACATATGTGGTTGTTTGCAAAATAGCCACATATGACGCCGCGCAAGAGGATTTATAAGAATCTAATGGACATTTGGTCAATTTCTCATGCAGGATGGTGCTAGAGTGGCGAGAACGCGAGCATGGTGAAGTAGAGGAAACAGTAAGGGCTGGCATAATGGCTCAACAAGCTCTAAGAAGGTTTGAAATCTATAAGTTTTGGTGCCTAGGTGGATTGAGGGCCAAACCAGGACTACTACAGATGCTGGTAGACTATTGGGATCCAGACTCAGAGTCCTTCCAGATAGACGGTATGTCCCTCACCATTGAGGTGGAGGATATCTACTTTATCACAGGTCTATCTAGACGAGGGGAGGTGGTGAACCTTCGTTCTCGAGGTGGTGCAGGTCACAGGATTACAATCGATGAGTACATAGCTGTGTACTGCTACCCAGATACTGAGAAGGTGGGGAGTCAAGTTCCCACCAATGCTATATAGGTGCTGGGCCTAAAGGCCATACTACTGACGCTGGGCAGGATAGCAGGCTTAGCATCACTCCATCAGGCCTCTTGGCCACTGATGTTCTATGCGGTGGAGTGTATGACACCAACCATCTATGACTGGAGCACTTCACTACTGAGCAACATGAAACATCAGCTCAGTGAGTGTAAGGAAGGTAGGATACGGAACTTCGGGTTCAGCAGCATTTTGAGCACATTTTTCTTCGAGCGTGTTCCAGGATTGAGCCTTAGATTGGATGTTCCTCTCCACAGGGTTTGAGATCCAGCCCATCGATGTTGGGCAGATGTGATGCGCAGACTGGGGGGTGGTAGGGTGGCCAACCCCTATCAAGCTGACTTTTTTCTATGGTGGCGACGATAGATTGTTGCCATAGATGACTACCCTTATGCAGGGATATATTTCCAGGGGGATACGGACATGCCATTGCCACCAGGATCAGCATATGGAGACATAGGTAACGAATCTCGACCCTCACTCTTTTTTTAAAATTTTTGAAGTATTTAATTTTTTTGTGTTTTCTTGATTATATGGAATCAAAAAGACATGTTTTTGGGTGACAATACATAATGACATCTACCATTCATGTGCAGATGTGGGACCACGATGACCAGAGGGCTTCCCACATCATAGACGGAGGGGAAGAGGAGATGATATCACCGGTGTGGATGCGGAGCGAACGCTCCAAAACATCCATACCAAATTCGTGCGACTAACTCACAGGGTTCCCATGGTGCAAGTCAAGGACTTTCCTGAGGCTATGCAGAGATAGGTGGTGGGTGTACCATGCGCATGGGTGTGTTTATTCTGGTGGCTAGCTAGAGCTGTGGTGACATATCATGATCACAACCCTCCTCCACCTCCACAGGACTAGACACCTGGGAGTGTATCAATTTTGTACTACCGTGTATATGATGGTGGCTTTCAAAGCCCCAATTTTGTATTATGACATTATGTATTACCACATTTTGATGTATATAAAAAGTTTTATGGTGATCGGTTTATTTATTTACATGTGTAAAAATTGTGTTTATGATTAATTTATAATGAATGAAACAAATGCCAATCTAACACGTAGTTAGCATATGAGTCAGCAACTTGATTATAATTTCTTGGAATGTGTATATATGTTATATTCTCAAATTGTCGTTCTAACAATCTCACACGTAAGAATCTCCTCAATAACGTCGGATCTCTAACATGGTACAAACCATTTAGCTATGACACTACTAACTCTGAATCAAGACGTACCTCAAGAGAGAGAACACCATGCGAAATGGCATCTCGTAGAAGCTCAATAACGACGCTATATTCAGCAACATTGTTGGAAGATGGCCGTAGAAATACACCTCCTGAAGACAGTACTTGACCCATAGGAGTATAAATCACCCAAGCAGCTGAGGCTGAGTGCTGAGTGTGACGGCTTGCACCATTCGCGAATCCTATGTAGGTGGAAGATCCATGGACATCTGCCACAAGAAATGGAAACTAATCACAAACCCGATCATGATAAACAAGACCTAACTATGCAAAAAAGCTGTACAATAATATACAGCAAGCAGCCTTGGCTAAAGATTATGCATAGTATTTTTTGAGATAGAGCCCATTTATAGGCTCTACCAAGGCCATCCCTTCGTAATAAACTAACTCGTAGGAACCCTTCTCTAATACACGCTTGACCACGTAAGGACCACGCCACATAGGATTGAACTTCCCTGCCCCCAAGGGTTCTTTCGATTGATCCCACAAAAGGGCCAAGTCTCCCTCACTAAGCACTCTTGGACGGATAGACTTATCATATTGGACCTTTACGTGACGCTTATTAACCTCCAGAGTCACCAAGGAATCTCTACGCTGCTCATCAAGTTGCTCAAGGTGAACCAAACACTCCTCCAAAGGCGAAGTGTCTGGTAAGAGTTCCACGGCTAACTTCAATGAAGGAATCTCGCATTCAACCGGCAATATCGACTCCACTCCATGTACAAGCTGATATGGAGAAAAACTAGTGGCAGTCTTAACCACGGTTCGATATGCCCACAAAGCAGGGTACAACATAATATGCCAGTTCATCTTGCTTTGTGAGATGGTTCGTTGGAGAATGGAATTAAGTGATTTATTCACAGCTTCAACCTGTCCATTTGCTTGAGGATAGTAAGAAGAGGAGTTCTCTTTCTTATACCCTAACTTGGATGCCAATTCTTCCATCATACGGTTCTGAAAGTGCGAGCCATGGTCAGTGACAAGCTCTCTCAGAATCCTGAACCGAGTAATGATTTGGTTGAATACGAAGTGAGCGGCTGTCTCACCGTCGGATTTTACTGTAGGAATTGCCTCAGCCCATTTCATGAAGTACTCAACAGCCACTATGATATGATGGTGCCCTCTAGCTTAATCTAGGTTGCAATCCATAAAATCGAGCCCCCATTTGGTGAAGGGACCGGCGGTGATAATAGGGTGTAATGGGGTAGGCTTCGAGCGCATATTACGTGCGAACATCTGGCAAGGGTGGCACCTCTTGACCGCTTCAATACAATCCTTGAAGATCGACGACCAGAAATAACCCGCTCTCAAAATATTTTGAGCTGTAGAAATCCTAGATAAATGACCACCACACGCCCCTCCATGGAAATCATTAAGCACTACCTCAGCCTCATCATGAGTTAAACAACGTCGTAAAAGGGAATCTACTCCACGGCAGTACAAAGTATTGTCCACTATGAGGTAGTTCTTGTAAACATGACGTAATCATCATCGTTCATCTTGCGAGAGGTGAGTAGGGGTCCTCTGTGTTTGTAGATATACTATGATATCCCCATACCATGGGTCAGCCATTGATATCAAGAAAATGTGTTCATCAACGAACGTATCTTCACATACCAACTCCTCGGCCTTGCTCAAAAAATCCGATATGAGCTCTGCAAAGATTAAATATTTCTTCGATTTTACCGAAACAAATTCGAGATCAAACTCTTGCAGGATGACAATCCATTTATTATACTTTCCCCTAATCATCCTACGTGTGAGGACGAATTGAAACGGATTGACATGGGCAACAACCAAGGTCTGGCGAAGGAGAATATAATGTCTCAAACGCTGCACCGCATGTACGGTATCCAAGGAAAGATTCTCAACATGAGAATACTGAATCTCTGTGTCAATAAGGTTTCGGCTCAGATAACATATGACATGCTCTTGGAGCTCCTCATCCTCTTGAACCAAAACCATACCAATCGTCTCTAAAGACGCGATCACATATAATAGGAAATCATGGCTATAATCCGGAGGACTAATCACTGGGGCCGATGCTAGGGCTCGCTTAAGTGCATCGAAGGACTCCTGGGCTCGCTCATCCCATTCAAAGGGAGTATCCTTCTTCACGAGACGCATGAAACCTCTAGTCAAATTGGCAAAGTTGACAATAAATCTTCGTAGGAAGTTTGCCATGCCTTGCAAACAATGAAGATGATGAATATTTCGCGGGGGAGATAACTGAAGTATTGCCTCCACCTTCAAAGGGTCGACTCTTATACCCTCTTTCGAAACGATGAATCCTAACAAACAACCTGACTTCACGCAAAAGATGCAATTATGAGGGTTTAATCTAACAGCATAGCACCGACACCTTTTGAAAACCAATCTCAAGTGATAAGAATGATGCATCCTCATGCGAGAATGAGCAGCAAGATCATCCAAAAATACTTCAATGATAGACTTGAGATCGTGGAAGATCAAGGTCATTGCCCGCTGAAACGTAGCTCCGGCGTTTTTAAGGCCGAAAGGCATTTTTTGATATGCAAATGTTCCCCAAGGATAGATAAATGCGGTCTTGTGTTGGTCCTCGGGTTTAATTTGGATCTGATTATACCCGAAAAATCCATCCATAAAGGAGAACACCTCGCTACTTGCACACTCATCCAAAATCTGATCTATAAATGGTGTGGGGAAGTTATCCTTAGGACAGGCACGATTTAAATCACGGAAATTAGTGCATATACGGATCGCTCCTTGCTTCTTATCCACCAGAACGGGGTTTGAAACCCACTCCGTCAAGGGAACGGGATAGATGAAACCCGCTTTCAATAGCTTCTCTATCTCTGCCTTTATGGCAGGTGCTTTCCTAGGATTCACCGCGTGTAAACGCTGTTGAACAGGCTTAGCGTTGGGGTAAGTCTTAATCTCATGTTTAACAATCCGAGGGTCAATCCCTGGCATCTCATCGTAATACCAAGCAAAAATATCACAGAATTCCTTGAATAGCTCGGTATACTCTCGAATCTCATCTTGGGAACAATCCGCCCCAATGTAGACATTCTCAATTGTACCAGGATTGCGAGAAATGTTGATAGGAATAGTTGACGATATGTTCACCATGTTTCCATCATCCATCTGACCAGGAGAGGTTAACGAAGCCATAGGTCTACCAACTTTCTGACTAAGAATATCCCTATAATCCTCATGCTCCAAAAGGTCAAGCTCTGGAAGGAAGTGCGATCTATGATGAAGTTCCTCCCATGGTGGCTCAACTCCCGACATAGCCTCGATAATCGCTTCATCTGAAGGGAAAACCGTATCAAGGTAGTCGTGGGCATGAGAAGACTGTACTGCCCATGCCGGTAGCACATAGGGGTCTTCCTCCTCCATCCCCGAAGAGGAAGAACAAGGCTCTGCAGCAGACTGAAGATTAGCTTGGTAAGCTATCATGACTGCAGGAAATGGCACGCTCATCTCAATGGGCGCACTCAAAGGACTCAGTGAAGGAAGAATCCAAGGATCTCCCATATGACTTGTGCGAAAAGGAACCGATCTCGTAGATGTCGAAGCACCATAGAAACTAGATCCTATCATGAGGATGGGTGCAAGACAACTAAAGGTTCCCATGAGGGATGGATACATGCCTACACCCACACTCCCAGTTGCCGACTGGGAATGTTCAACTTTCGGAACCGAAGCTTCCGAAGATGCAGTAATAGGTGGATTCTTGAATGCCATTTGATCAATCGTTACAATCTTCCCATTATGTGGAAAGCATACAACGCGAAACACGGAGGACGCAACGGCTTGCATACTATACATCCAGTTCCTTCCCAGTGAAAGATTGTAGTCGAGGGGTGCATCAACCACCTCAACCTCTATCGCAACGGTCTTCCCTCCCAAATGGAATTTAAGGGAAGGGAGGATACCGTGCAGCCTAAACGATCTCCCATCAAAAGCAGTTAACATGGTCATAGATTTTGACAACTCAAGAGAACCAAGACCCTTCCAACAAGACAAAGACATCACAGAAGCAGCAGCGCCCTCGTCAATCACAGTGCACTTGACGATCATATTAAGACATTCTACATGCACCAAAAGGGACACATAGTAGGGCAAGCGAGGCTGATGTCCTGCGGTTTCAAATTTGATCACTGAGGAAGAATCATCACCATTCACACCAAGAGCGGAAAGCAAAGCCTTCCTTTGCGACGGACAACTCTGAAGCACTTCCAATGCAGACATCGCACAAGGAGTATGGCCCAAGTCCTCGACAACTGAATAATTCTGGACGGCTCGGGCATTTGTATTATGCCCCGAACACTTAAGTACCCCCTTAGGAATGCGAGGTGCATCCTCAGGTTTATCCGCAGGTTTCTCAATGCGCAAAGGGGTTTTTGGTGGATCAAGTTCTTTGCCTGGGTTGGGTTGTGACGAAGTATAATCTTTCGCATGCGTCACAACTTTCGCGGCACGGACCATATTAATGCACCCACGACCACTAGTTTCAGCAGGATCTTCATCACTAGATTGATCATGGGACTTCGAGTTCATATTCTGGTTATGCGGTAAAGGGTTCGTTAACACAGCTGGGCCCTGTGCTATGAACTTTGAAGCTTCATCCATTCTAGGGCACAAGTAAGTGAGGTGATCGTCCTTACATAGCTTGCAAGGAAACTTGACCTTACGTTTATTCTACTTGGCCCCCCCAACATTTTTACCGTTATTGTCATTATTGTTGGCATTTTCGTTCTTATTCCCACCCTTTTTATTATTATTGTTTTTACCCTTTTTTCTATTCCATCCAGGTTGCTGGTTACCCTTCTGGTCGGATGATTGCACAGCAAGTACATTCGCCATTTGGGCAGGCTGAGACGAAGTCGTAGCTTGTCCCGAGGTAGATTGGTTGATTGACAACTAAGCAACTTGTTTCACAACCAAACCTGGAGGTTTCTTACTTGCACTACCCACAATGCCATCGGCATGTGGTCCAGGTTTGACCTTGGGATCGAAACTAGAACGAGGAGCGTTGGGTATAATCTCATATAACAAACTAGACTGAGCATAGATCAAGTCTAGTTCATGTGCCCTAAATATTGCTTGTTCCTCATTCTGCACTCCGGATGTGGAAACATCCTTCGCTATATATGGCAATAAAGATTTGAGGAACCACTCAAGGAGGAACTCCGGTGGTATAAAGGCTTTAATTAATCTCTTCCGTCTACGTCACTCCTGAATATGATCAGAAATATGGGTGGCTTTATCTTTCCGAAATGTCGACAAGAGTTCAATACCAACATCATAGCGCACTGGTAGCTGGAAGTGATTAAGGAAAGTCATCGCAAGGTCGTTGAAGAAAGTAAAGGAACCCCTAGGTAACTCTATATACCATTTCGCCACAGGCCCTATGAGGGTGCATTGAAATAGTCTCAAACGGACTGAGTCCTAATGCAATGAATTGGAAGAGCACCATAGGTGGAATGTCGTAACGTGTTCGCTCGGATCCTCTCCTAGTTTTCCTTTGAACTTAGGTATGTCTGAAGGAAGCTTGGTAGGGATAGCCGGCAAAGCCGGGTCATGAGCCACAGGATCGTTCATAAGTCTCGATAAGTCAGGTAGATTGAGTGTCGTGAGGAAAGGGAGCCTAGGATGATGAGGTCTATGGACCACTCCCTGGTTCATATAGGATTGATTACCACCATGACCTTGGCCATAGTGACCTCTTCCTGTATGACTCGTATAGGGTGGCGTGGAAGTACCATAATGAGGTGGACCTTGACTAGCAGGAGCTACAAAGCCGTAATTAGGAGAGTAAGCAGGTTGTGAATACCCGCCTCCATAAGGTGGAGAGACCTGTCCATACTGCGTCCCATAATAGGGTCCATAGTTCATTGCTTGCAATGCCCCATGAGACACTCCATAGGTAGGGAGATACATTCCGGAAGTAGGAATATACATACCGGAAGTAGGGATATATGTCATGGAAGTAGCAATCTGACCTCTAGAAACATGAACATAACCTCCCGAAACCACGGGTGGTATGTAGGCTTGAGACACAATTGGTCTAGTAATCGCAGTATGGATCTGACTCGTAGCTACGTGCCGACTCGAAGGACCACGTGAGTAAGGTGGAGGGTTTACATTTGAAGAACTCGGAAGCGAGGACGAAGGAATCTATGTAAGAAGATATGTACTAGTGCCTATCCTCACTCGTCTGGAACCTGGTATACCTATCGGATCACTAACTCTAGACCTAGGAGGTATATAAGATGGAGCTTCCACCACTGGGATGGAAGGTGCAATGTGACTAGTACTCCCAAACCTCTCCGTAAGGTAAGGCATGGGATTGCCCCTAGGAATAGTGCTAGGCCCAAAGTTGGATTCAACATGAAATGTCAAATCGTGCATAGGAAAACCAGTTGTAACATAACTACCGTAGCTAGTGCTAGGAGGGTCAAAGTGAGTCTCAGCATCATTCGGCATTCCATACCGGTAATGTGTCAATGGGGAATCAGCCCTAGGGTGAGTAGGTCTATCATGCAAAGATCCTATCTGGGAAATCACAGGACCAAACTCAGCTAGGTCAGGTGAAGGATCGTATGTAGGAGTAAGTTCCCCATCATCAATACGAATGGGAGGAGGTGGCTCAGGAATAGTCTCTGAATGATCCTCCATGGTGTGTGAATCAGTGTGTGACATAGTCCGCCTGGACAATCTAGGCCCCTCTCCCAAAGGAGGAGGATAAGTGGAAGGCGGAAGTCCTGCTAACCGACGAGAACGGCGCGAAACCGCACCCGACTCCACAATGACTCAAAAAATAGCAAAGACTCTCTATTTACGTAAACCCTAGGCCAACTAGTGTGCACAGAGCAATCACTAATAAAATCTAAAGCCAAATGCAAGAAAACAAGGGCTGGATAAGTGATCTCCTGAATGTGGCCGGTATGTCTCGCCTAGGAGAGGCTTGAGAGGCCCTTGTCACCACAAGCGGAGGTATGTAACCAATTATTGTGGCCCTCGGCTTCAACGCGTAAAGCGACTATGCTATCCGACCCCAACTTGGCCGGGACACATGCCCCCTCGATATCCTAGGTAAGGTCACTAAGGTCACCTCAATATAATCAAAGCTCAGGCGGACAGTCGCAGGCGGGATTGACCGTATGGGCAGGGTAGCAAATCCCGAAACTCTCGAAAGAGCCCCCAGATACGAATACAATCCTGGCTATATTGCCAGTGCTACACAGTTACTGACCAGGGGTTATCCCAATCAACAACCACTCACATTGCCTCGTGCTTAACTCCCTTTTGAGAGGAGGATCCTGAGAATGCTGGTTATATCAAGGATTTCACACACTCCCTGGACAGACACCTAGTTGTTTTCGTTTAGTGATCTTGGAGAATTAACTTTCAATGAACTATTCCAAGATCCTAATACCTAAGCTTGTTGGTGCACCCTAGAAAAGAAAAGAGTGTAATTCATTTTAATTAGCATTGATTTTAGTTGGCTTTATTACTCAAAAATAGGATATGGTCGTGCAACTAATGGTGTTATGACACAACAAGAAGCAAAATGCACACCTAACAATCAATGCAAATGCATTATGTCCATGAAAACAGGGTATGCATACTACGTGTAATGCACAATTTCTTCTTCAAATACTGAATGCAAATTTTCCTATATGAAGTCCTAACTATTACTCCAAAGCAAATCTAGATCTAGTGCAAGTACAATGCAACGTGCAAAATGCAATGCATGATGATAAGCAAATGTTTTTGGATTTTTTGAAAATAAAGAGATACAAAAAGCAAAAGAATGATTCTACCCACCCCAGAATCTGCAAGCACACATAAACAACATTCTAGCAAAGCACTAAGGCAAAAGGACTCTAATGCACTAATCTCAAACAAAAAATCAAAGATGCCATGACAAGAACTTTCCTAAAAGAAAAAATTTAGGCTAAAAAAAAATGTTTTTGGTCAAACACAGAGGTATTAACAGACTCAGGAAGTGCCAAAGGAGACTCAACAACTAACAGAATTCACCCAACAATCCACTATCTTCCACAAAAAGGTAAAAACCAGGGTATACATGACTGTGCGCAGTAAACCCGCATGTATACGCGGAAATCCCAGGGGAATCCGCGTGTATACGTGACTGTAAGTGACAAACCCGCGTACAAGAAAAAAAGATGCACAAATCCAAGGCAAATAGACAGGCTGAGACTAAATTCACACCAATCAGGCTCTACTAGGCATACATGCCCCCATACCCGATATAGAAACAAGAGAGAGAGAGCAATTCAAATACATTGAATGCCAAGAAATCAACCCCCAAAGGACAATTACTAGGAACTCCCCAGCAGAGTCACCATTTCTGTTACGGAGAGAAATTCCTATGGCTTGGGGTACCACAACAGATAGCTAGACTCTAGAAATCAATCTTTCCCCAATATGCAATAGAAATAAAATGTCTAACACTAAAGGATCGAGCC
>LPNX010545871.1:327624-426242 GCA_001517045.1 Pseudotsuga menziesii | reverse complement strand
CCTTTAGTGTTAGACATTTTATTTCTATTGCATATTGGGGAAAGATTGATTTCTGGAGTCTAGCTGTCTGTTGTGGTACCCCAAGCCATAGGAATTTCTCCTTGTTCTATTACGGAGAGAAATTCCTATGGCTTGGGTACCACAACAGATAGCTAGACTCCAGAAATCAATCTTTCCCCAATATGCAATAGAAATAAAATGTCTAACACTAAAGGATCGAGCCTCGTACCTTATTCCGGACGGTTGAAGTAGATCCCCGTTGAGCTTTCCAATCTTCAGCTTGAATTGATATAATACTTCCTCAACAACAAGTAAACAATACAAGCATACTATATTTCATGGTGTTAGATCTATTCTAGCATATATAATCAATAATGTAAAAGCATTTGACATATTCCAATGGATACAATATTCATTCAAATACACATTACTGGACAGGAAAAGATATTTCTATTAATATAAATTAGAGATTACAAGTGACAACCTCTGATGGCATGTCTGCGAACCGGAGAAATTGAATCCCCCACTTGGGCCTCCACCACCTTAATCCTCCATCACTCAGATAGCAAGCTCACTAGCAAAAGGCAAGCTTGGGAAGAACACAACAGTGCTCCAAGGGACAAAGGGATGCAGACTCAAGCATAAGTTCTGGCAACAATGGACTATAGTTTCGTTACTCTCAATTCTCTCTTATGCTTTCAATGTCTCAAAGGGTTCCTTATATAGCTTTTCAAAGGGATACTGAAAGGTCAAATCCATGTGATCTCAAGGCATATGGAAGGCCATGAGTCATATGAGTCGGATCCAAGTCAAGGAATGCTCTAAAAGGATTTGGATTATTCATACATCCCGATGTACGCAACTATAGTGGGAATATCTGCGTATGTACGTGGTTATCGGGGAAAAAGCCATGTATATCACTTTTCTTATGTTTTTAGGGATGATCAAGGACACATCAAAAGACAAAAAGTGGTCCATAGGGGCTAATGAGTCTGCAGCGGGACAGGGGAAGGCCATACAATGTGTGATTCACCTAATGTGGTGAAATCCGCTATAACAATGCATAAGAGACAAAAGAACATGAAGAGCCTGAAAGCTTGTAAATCCAATCAGAGATCCAATGCCCAACTCTCAATGATGATAACCTAATCTCAGTCAAAAATTTTCTTCTTTTAAAGAAGGAAAAATAAGTTTTCTATGCAAACAAGAAATGAAACCTAGAAGGTAATCTAATGTTTTTCTTTCAGTCTATATCACAGAGATGAAAAGAGATATTACTAACACCCTAAGCTTTTCAAAAATAAGAAATCCTTTCATAATCACAACCAACAAGCACCGAAGTGAATGAACAATCAATAAGCCTAATATAGCTTTTGAATTTTCCAATCAAACTAATATTTAACCATAAATTTCAAACCACAAGCATAATATTCTGACACACAAGATTGACAGTGCAGGGATGAAAGCAAATCAACTCAAATTTTTGTAAAAGATGAGCAAAAAGAGGTCTTGGAATGATTCCTACCTGGCATCGCGCTGGACAGATCTTGACAGAGCGATTCTGGACCAGCACCGCTTCTCACCAATAGGACTCAAGTGGTGGCACCGCGGGTTGCTAACTAGGTTCAGGCTGTGGCACTGCTTCTCTCCCACTGCATAAGCGCGGTTTCCTGTAAAATCCAAAACACATAGAGAATGATAGATCAAGTCAGAGAAAGAACAGATCAAGGTAAAAACTGATAGATCGAGAGTGAGAAAGAGCATAAAAGGTCGAAAATAATTCAGATCTAGACAGATCTGGAAGATTCAAACCAAAATCCACTGAGTCAGATAGCAGATCTGACTAAAGAGAGTTGGAGAAGGAGCCTGGATTCAGACAAGACTTGAAGAACTGAGAAAGATCAGATCAACTGATATGTATATTCATTCCGCAGTGGAGTCACTAGATTTGTAAGCAGGAATATTTCACCTTCTGCAGGCAGAAGCTGTTTCTCTGGTCTAAATGGTTCGGATCTAGAACAAATGAATGACAAAGGATGAAGACCCTCCCTGGATATCGTAGATACCTGGAATTCTTGCTTCGATAGTAAACTTGTGTACCTACAATCAGATTAAACACACAAACACATCAAAGCTACTAGAACATAATCTATTAATCCATGTCAGTGACTAAGGAATCCAACAACATTTACATGTGAAATCAAACAACAATAGTAATGTGGGACGAAAATCAGCTTTGCATTAAGATAAAATGGAGAAGTTTACAACCAATTAAGCCTTAGTGTTGACATGCATCTCCATGAAACCAACACTTCATCCCCATAAGCTCCAACTTTGCCCTCTATTCTCTCCAATGGCTTGGGCCAAGTGGTCAATCCAACAGCATAACAATACCTCTATTGTTCTCTCCTCAACCATGGACATGAGCTTGTAATTATAAGGCTCAATGGATAGGAATGGTTGAGAGATTTGTGGATGAGGTTTCCTCTAAGATCCTATGATGGGGGATCTCAAGCTCAACTGACCCACAACGTTAGGGATAAGAGAGGACACGAGGCTCATGATCTAGAAGCCTCAAGAAACCTCTCTTTTTTCCCATTTTACCCAGGGTACTGCCTTTTGCCTCTTATGACGGAGTGGTTTAGGTTAAAAATGATTATGGACCAAATGCTATAAGCAGTGACACTGCTTATGGTAAATAGGATACACGCGGTGTGAACAAGGTACCGCTCATGGATAACGAGGAAAGCATGGTGCTGAGTATTTTTATGAAATATTGACAATCAACATGGGTTTTCTCTCCAAGTGCAGGGATTTAAGGGCAAATATGTAAATGAAAGGTCTTATCACATGGTGCTGATAGGATTTTGGTATAACACCAAGTCCAATTGATTTTTTTAAGATGCTTTCATGATACTGCAGAGGATAAAATCCACCACCTATCAAGAGGTGTAACACTGCTTATACTAGACAATCACTCGGACACAACTTAATAGCCCAAACTTGTGTCATTTTGCTTATGTTTTTAAAATCTTTAACCATGTGTCTATGACACCTTTTTTTTTGATGAGAAGTTATTAGAATTAATAAGAATTATTCTCATCAACATATTTTACCCAAATACTTGCATAGTATTGCAAATTCACCAGTGTTAAGGTTTGAATCATACTTAGGTTTGCAAATTCTAGTTTTAATTGCTGGAGAAAACTCGGTTGAAAACAACAATTATGGAAATATTGCATGCATATCACCACACATACCTGTCATACTGTACATCAATTCTATGAATTCCAACTTTCTCTTTGAATCTGACAATTTATTATGATCGTTGATAGAGAGGAAAAAGAGGAGAATTGTTCCACATGAATCCATGTAGAGGGATGCGTGTATCTGTTTTCCATGTTAATGAGTTGTTCCAATTTTAATTGCTGGAGAAAACTTTGATGGAAACAACAATTATGAATAAATTACACAATTAAACTCTCAAATTGAATCAAGCACATAGCAATTCAAACCAGCAATAAATCCACTATCAAAAGCACTTCTTAGGAGTTCCTAGCCTTGCAAACAATGGACTTCTTGTCAAGGTTTGTAGTGATGCCAATGGTTTCAAACTTCCTAAGTGCTTGGTTAAACTCTAGATTAGTCTATATTATGCAACTCATCAACATTCTTTCAAAGACTACTGATAGTGATAATGTACTCTGGTTGCTTTTTTTCCTCTTTTAGTTATTACTCTATAACTTGGGGGTATAGAGGGGAAATTATATACTTTGACATTTTCCCCTACATTGTCACTCTAATATTTATGCTGATGAACAAATCTATGTTAAATATGTTAAGTTGGTGCTTGGATAAAGGCTGCTTTGATTTTCACTTACTAGCAGTTCTTGAGGTTTAATTGTTGTTTCTACTTCTGTTTGCTCCATCCTAGTCTATTTGCCTATCTACACACAAGAAAAACATGAATATTTCATATTACTTCTCTCAACCATCTTCTTGAAATATAGGGAAATCATCAGGGCTTATCTGTGGTTCAAGTTTTGAGAGCCCTAGTGTGTCAGACAACAAAAACATGTGGATAAAGGTATGGAGTATTATTATTGCTCCATGTGTTGTTCACAAGTTATCATTGAGCTATCGCAGGATATGTTGAGTGAGTAAATAAAACTGTTTATTTGTTTGTTTCTATAAAATTATTTGCCAAGTGTATTTTACCATTTATTTTGTTATACTCAGTTTTTCAAGACATGTATGTCTATATTCATGATTACCATATTTGGAAATATTGAAAATACATTGGAATAAAAGCCTTAATTATGAAAAAAACATTTCAATTATGTAGGACTTGGGATTTTTGATTTCATAGTGGGTACCTATAAAAAATAAACTAGAATAGAAGAGAGATAAGATAATTTTATTAAAGTCCATTGAACGACCACTAAGTTAGGTCAATTCAAGAATGCAATCATGGGATTAACAATCATGGGATTCATGGATGGAAATAACATTTATGACCATCCTCTCTTTTATAAAATAATTGACATTTCATTTACTTGTTGTAATTGTATTGTTTAATAGTGTTTTCTTCTTGGGTTTATAGAGCATTGCCATGGATTTTCGTGGTTGGAATATCTATTTCTAGCACTATGTATGAAGCTTAACATGTGTCTTGGTGTTCATGCACTCAGATATGATTTTGGAATTTCCCATGAGCATTATGAGAAAATTTCATGGCTTTCATAGAGGAACATAATCTATTTCCTCCATTAAATATGCACACACACAAAATTTCGAGAGGAGGAACTTAAAAAGGAAAGAGGGGGAAAGAGGGAAAACCATAAATTCAAACAATGAAAACATTGCAACTCTCTTGCTTCTGAAGAAAAAAAATAACAAATGTAAAAAACAACAAGACAAATTGAGAAAGGATGTATGCTCAATCATGCTTGAGGCTATGAAGTTTTCCTCTTCGATATAATAAACATAGAATCGTATGCTAGGATGGGAATGGAGGTTGGAGTCAAGGTTTTTAGCACTGGTTTATGGTGAATTTTATATTGCTCTGAGGAATCTCATAGAGCTATCTCAAGGAGATATAATGCAATTTATGGTATTGAGATATAATGAAATTTCTGGTTTGAAAAATACAACATGGCTGGAAATTGCGTAGGATGGCTAAAAAAATAAAGCTAAAAAATAATCCACATTCAAGCATGTAAGAGAATACCCGTGGCTGGAAATGAAATTGAAAAACCAAGTTTATTCAAGCATGAAATCATGGGATTCATGGCTGGAAATGAAATTTATGACAATCTTCTCTTTTATAAAAAAATTGACATGTCATTTACTTGTCTCAATTTTATTGTTTAATAGTGTTTTCTTCCTAGGTTTATTGGAGTATCTGTTTCTAGTACTATGTATGAAGCTTAACATGTGTCTTGATGTTCGTGCACTCACATATGCTTTTGGAATTTCCCATGAGCATTATGAGCAAATTTCATGGATTTCATAGAGGAACATAATCCATTTCCTCCATTAAATATGCACACACACAAAATTTTGAGAGAAGGAACTTAAAAAGGAAAGAGGGGGAAAGAAGGGAAAATCATAATTGAAAACACTCCGAAAATGGAAGCTCTTTGGATTCTTGAAAAATATGTAAAAAACAGCAAGACAAAATAGGCCTTTTCCTTGCTATAGGTCTTGGTGTTAAGATTGCCCCTTTCCCCAATTCTTAAAGTGTTCTAACTCAATGGAAGAGCTCCTTCTTTACAAGCAAGAGGTTGAAGGTTTGATTCCTTCGTGCCCTAATGATATTGCAATATTGATACTTTAAATAAAATATATTTTATTATGATTTATTATAGCTACGAGGGGTGTTCTAAACCAACTTCATATGTCTCTACGAGGGGGTTCAAAACCCCCCTGTGTAAGTTTATATGAGGGGGTTCATAATTGCCCCCAAAGGTTTGTAAAGAGTTTTCAGAGGGGGGTTCGAACTGTCTCTGTAGGTACCTATGAGGGGGGTTTATAACTGCCCCCAAATGTTTGTAAATACTTTTAGGGGGGATTTCAAACCTCCTCTGTAGGTAGCTACGAGGGGGGTTTATAACCGACCCCAAATGTTTGTAAAGAGTTTTAGGGGGGGGGGCATTGAACTGCCTTCATAGGTATATATGAGGGGGGTTTATAACCGCACCCAAAATTTTGTAATAAATACTTTTAAAGGGGGTTTTGAGCTTCCACCGTAGGTACCTCTGAGGTGGTTTATAACCTCCCCCAAAGGTTTGTAAAGAGTTTTAGGGGGGGGGTTTAGACTGCCTCTATAGGTACCTAGAGGGGGGTTTATAAACAACCCCAAAGTTTTGTAATAAACATTTTTAGGGTGGGTTTTGAATCGCCCCCGTAGGTACCTACAAGCAAGGTTTGAAACCGCCCCTATAGGTACTTACGAGGAGGGCTTGAATCCTCCAACGTAGGTACCTACAAAGGGGATTTTGAACCGCCCCAGTAGGTACCTATGAGGGGGGTTTGTAGTTGCCTCCAAAGGTTTGTAATAAGGAATTTTTGGGGTGGGGGGAGGAACCAACCCCATAGGTGTCTATGAGGGGGGATTAGAACCTCCCTTAAAAGTCACTTTTGGGGGGGTGTTAGAACCACCCCCAAAATTCAATTTTTTTTTTTTTGGGGGGGGGGGGGGGGGGGTTATAACCGCCCACAAAAGTCACTTTTATGGGCGATTTTGATCTCTTCCAAAAACACCCCTAAAAGTAAAATTTTTTAGCATCAGTGCTATTAGGGGTGGTTTTGTAAAGACCACCTACATAGCCAAAACCGCCCCCAAAAGTGGTTTTTGGAAGCAGAAGACAACTTCCCCTAAAATTCAAATTTGTTGTAGTGAGTAAGAGCTAGGATCTCACCAACCACAAGACTATTTTCTGTGATCACCTCATTAAATTGTAGGAACTAGTAGTAACAACAAATGAAGAGATCAAGTGCATGAGGGAAGTGCGGGACACAAAGTCAAGGTTTAAGGAAAAATATTTAGACAACATATCGCGACTAGAAAAAGATATTACACTCGCATGTCAGGAAATCTGTGACATCACAACTGAAATGTTCACAGAGGAAAATATTATGCGCCTTGGACAAATCCTCACAAATTTGAAGTAGGGAAACGAGGAGCTGCAAGCGCGAGCAGTTCCAAGTACGCCACTAGAACAACTTACTGAACACAAAGTGTTAGGATATTTAGACACTTAGGAGTTAGTTCGACTTGTGTAATATATCCATTAGGTAAAGTGTGTTTCTTTAGTATGCATTAGTATGCATTTGTAAATATTCTAATTCGACCGTCACGATATGTTCTAGACATAAATTGATCCGATGGTTCAACTTATCTTAGATCATACCTACCATTGATCTATGGCTTAACACCTGATTGGTCCATGATCTCTATTTAAAGAGCATGGAGGGTCCTTGGCTAGTTGATCGATTATGAGAAGCTCATTTGTAACTTTCTTTCTTTTGCATAATAAATTTCCCAAAGTAGCTATTTGAATGGGGCCGTGGATTGTTTCCCTCTTGAGGGTTTTAATCACATGACAAACATCGGTGTATTGATTTGTGATCTTTTTGTGTGAAGTGGTTGCTTTAGGTATTTGGTCTTTTGGGAGTACCCTGTGTACCCAAACATGGTATCAAAGCGTTTATGAAAAGCCGCTTCCGGTTTTGATCAGATCTTGAATCGGTGTTGCCAAAAATTTGAAAGGGTTTATGATTGTGGATTTTCTATGAATTTGTGGGTTGTGGGACCTATTCCATTATGTCTGGAGCACCATTTCTATTGAGAAGTAGTTTTTGTTTCATCGAAAACCGTTTCCATTTGATCTAAAAACACTCATTTCGGCAAAGCTGAAGGTATAATGTTACAGTGATGGATTTGTTTTATTTTTTTAAATCTCTCATATTTTATCAGTTTTATTATTAGATCTTTATTGTTTAGTCTCAGACGGTTTCCTTCCCTGGATGCATATGCTCTTTTTCGTGCACCTTGCGCGATCGTGGCAAATCAGAAACAGAAATGGAAAGTTTTTTTTCTTGTGTTCTCAGCTATGTATGCTCTTTGTTGTGCACCTTGTGTGATTGCGGTGAATTAGAAACAATGAGAAAACTTGAAAATGTAGACTTTCCGGGTAAGCTAACCAAGATCTAACCCCATAGTGTGGAAAAGTTTTTTTTGTTTTTTTTTTCTTCGTTTTTTTTGTGATTTGCAGAAAAAAAAAGACAAGCATAGAGAACAAGAGAGAGGAGTAAAAAAAAAAAATCCCCCTTCCTCTTTCCATTATTTTACGTACCTTTTAAACTTAGCTCACTTGGTTCAAAGTTGCTTTATTCCTTAATAGGTCTTGAGTTCAAGTATTATTAAGTTACTTTTTAGTGCATGCACTTTCTATTTTCAAGTTACTTTATTCTAAAAGTGCATCTCACTTGAATAAAATAAAATAAAAAAGTGAGTCACTTAAGTCTTTAATTTATTGCGGCACTATTTAAAACTAACATTATTGTAAAAGTGAACATCACTTATTTTACAAAAATCATTCACTTAAAAGCAAATTTATTGTAAGTGGTTTTCAAAGGTTGATCTTGGGAAGAAGGGGGTTCTTTTTTTAGTTGGCCAAGTTAACATCTACCACGTCACTACTGGGGACATCTTCAACATTTTCTTTGATCAAGCATAACTTCATCATCTAGAATCAGTTTTCAGTGCCATTTTTTTTAAACAGCCTAATTTTTTGAGCTCTTTGCATCCATATAGTTAGTTTATGTTCTTTTAGCCATTATTTTACAATATGGCCTTCCATTGTGATATTATACTTACTAGTTCTAACTATTTCTCATGGAAATCTCATATGGAGGATGTTCTATGAAGTAGGGGACTTTTTAGAATTAACTCAGGGAAAGAAATAGAACCCACTGATGGTGATAAGAAAATAAAATGGGAAAATAGATGTGATGAAGCTTGTGGATTGATTGGGATGTCAATCTCTACTTATTTGTGATTCCACATATCTGAAATTGATGAACCTGATGAAGCTTGGGAAAAGTTGGAATCTGTGTTTGGTAAACACAATGAAATTCAAGGTCATCAACTTGATAATGAGTTGATTTCTTTGAATCCAAGTGATTTTTCAACCATTCAAGACTATTTATCTAAGTATAAAACTCTTAGACTCTTATGTCAAGAATGTAAGATTAAGAAAGAAGACAAACAATGTATTTATCATATTCTTTCGAAACTTGGACCTGCATATTTTGTTTTTGCATCTACATTTTACTCCATGAAAGAATCCTTGATTGCAACTAGGTATCAAGAGCTTAGTCTTGAATCCTTTTGTAATTCCTTAATTAGAGAGCAAGATAAGCCCATTCATCTTGGAATAATTAATAATGCAGATACATTTGGGAAAGCCTTATTGTCCCATCATAAAGAAAATTACAAGCCTCCCAAGAGACAAAATTTTTGCAATAATAAGCCAAACAAGGGTTCCAAACCCTCTCAGTCAGCTCATTCTTTAAAAAATGACAAAGGATCCAAGCCAAAAGTAAATAAGACTGAGCGTCATTGCAATTTTTGTGGGAAATATAATCATGATGAATCTAAGTGTTTCAAGAAGATGGCATCCTTGGAAGAAACAATGAAGAAGCACCACATCATCCTAGATTCATCTTCAGAATCCACCTCTCATGGACATGCACTTTGTGCTTCTGGTTACTCTTATACCGCATCTTCTTCTTCTACTTCAAATGAATGGCTCATTGATTCTGGAGCATCTTAGCATATGGCTAAGGATCAAGTTATCTTTTCTACTATGCATGAATGTAACAACAAACAAATATTTGTTGGTGATGATAGATCTCTAAGTGTTTTAGGATTTGGAATAGTTCCAGTAAAAAATGGTCATTTCAGTGATGTACTATTTGCTACAAAAAAATTCTGCAATTTGTTATCAATCTATCAAATTACTCATTCGGGTGAAGGTAAAACTGTGACGTTTACACCTTACCAAGTTGTAATCAAGGATTTTAAAAATCCTCAAAATGTCCTTGCTACTAGAACTATTGATGATATTACCAAGTTGTACAAATTTAACAACTTTGGGTCATCACCTTTTCCTTCAGTTTTTGTTGCTCATAGTGATAACTTGAGCAAAATTCGGCATGAGCCATTTGGTCACTTAAATGATCGCTCATTGCAACAACTATGTAAAGAAAATATGGTGACTAGTCTTTCGATGGTATCTTGCAAGGATGGTGTTTGTTCCGGTTGTGTAATCGAAAAACATCATCAGGACAGTTTTGACAAACGTGCCTCTTGGCATGCCTCAGTTCCCTTGGAGCTTGTGCATAGTGACTTGTGTGGTCCTCTTCCATCTGCTTCCTTTTTTGGTTTCAAATATTTCTTAAATTTCATTGATGACTACTCCAGACACACTTGGGTTTACTTCCTAAAACTTAAGAGTGAAGTATTTAACATGTTCTTGACCTACAAGGCCCTTGTTGAAAAACAATCTGGTCATCAAATTATTAAGTTAAGATCTGACAATGGAGGAGAATATGTTAACAAAAATTTCACTACTTTCTGCACTGAACAAAGAATCCAACAACAACACACTGTTCCATATACACCACAACAAAATGGTGTAACTGAACGGAAGAACTGGACTTTAAAAGAAATGGATAATTGTATGATCCAATCTAAGGGACTAAGTCTTCAATATTGGGCTGAGGCCATAAATTGTGCAAATTACATAGTTAATTGCACACCATCTAAAGTCTTACAAGATATAACACTGAAATAATCATGGAGTAAAATTAAGCCAGATGTAGGTCACTTCCGTGTGTTTGGTTGTGAAGCATGGGCTCACATTCCGGATGAAAAATGGAAAGCATTGCAACCTAAAAGTGAAAAGTGCATATTTGTTGGATATTCAGAAGATATGAAAAGTTATAGACTTATTCAACCACATTCTCATGATATAATCATTAGAAGAGATGTTAAATTTGATGAAAATCTCTTGTCCTGCGAGCCTAACTTGGTGGGTGTGCCATGTTTGGCCTGCGAGTCTAATTCAATGATTGTGCCTTCTTCTTCTTCCAACTTCCTTGACAAGTTTCCAACTCTAGTTTCTGATGATGATAGTGAGGATGAAAATCCACCTCCTCCTTCTCACGTTCCTCCAGCTACACCAGCACAATTGCTTCCTCGATGGGTCCGTTCAACATGTGAAGCAGCTGGTGATCTTGTCGGTGATGCTAGATATCAATGTCAAACACGTTCTCAGTTTCAGGGAGCCTCTTCTCTTTCGGATCAAGTTTTTCAGAATCATAATCCAGAAAATTTTGCAGAAGGTTCAGGAAATCCAGATTGGGATGAAACTATGGATGAAGAATATCGTTCCTTAATGGTGAATGATACTTGGGATATTGTTCCTCTTCCAAAAGGAAGAAAACTTGTGATATGTAAATGGGTCTATAGAACTAAGTATGCCTGAGATGGAAGTGTTGAAAGACTTAAGTAAAGGTTAGTTGCCAAAGGTTTTTCTCAAGTTGAAGGGATTGACTACAATGAAACCTTTGCTCCTGTCACAAAAATGAACTCCATCTGCCTTGTTCTTTCCCTTGTAGCCTTACATAACTGGGAAGTCCATCAAATGGATGTCAAGTCTTCCTTCTTACATGGTGATTGACAGGAGGAAATTTACATGGAACAATCTCCCGGATATGTTTATAATAACTCTAGCCTTGTCTGTCATCTTAAGAAATCCTTATATGGCCTTAAGCAAGCTCCTAGAGCTTGGTATGCCAAAATGGATATCTTTCTCCTTGACACTGGTTTTTCTAGATGCCATTCTGAATCCAATGTCTATACCAAGAAATTAGGAAGCCATCTCATCATACTTTTTCTTTATGTTGATGATATTATCCTTACTAGTAGTGACCCTAAACTTTTAACCCATGTGAAATCCAGTCTTAAGCAAAATTTTGAAATGTTAGACTTAGGAAATTTACATTATTTTCTTGGTCTCCAAGTCTTGCAAACCAAAGAGGAATATTTCTTTCCGAGTCTAAGTATGCTTGTGACCTTCTTCGTCGCTTTCACATGGAATATTGTAAACCATCCCCTTTTCCCTTTCAGTCTGGAGTCAAAATTTTTGCCACTTATACTTCACCTGAAGTATATGCCACCTTGTATCGTCAGATTGTTGGTAGTCTCTTATACTTGAATCATTCCCGTCCTGACCTTTCCTTTTCCATTGGTCGTGTTTCCCATTATATACAAACACCTCATGAAAGTCACTGGAAATAAGCAAAAAGAATACTTCGATATATTCAAGGTACAATTCAGTTTGGAATTCATTACAGTATAGGGGGGGAACCTTGGTTGGTTGGTTTCACTAGTTCAGATTGGGTCAACGAGATTGATGATTGAAAGTATACTGTAGGTTATGTTTTCATTCTGGGATCTGGACCTGTCACTTGGGCTTGTAAGAAACAACAAGCTCTTTCTCTTTCTTCAGCAGAAGCAAAATATCGAGCTGTAGTTAATGCAAGTTAGGATTCTTTATGGCTTCGACAGATCCTTTCAGAGTTTGGATTCGAACAGCAACAACCTACTCCACTTTGGTGAAACAATAAAAGTTCCATCAAGCTTTCCAAAGATCCAGTTCTACATAAACTCAACAAAAACATTGATCTACACATGCACTTCATTAGAAATCTTGTTCATGATCGTGTTCTTGAAATGCTTTATTGCCCTACAGATGATCAAGTTGCAGACATCTTCACCAAATCTCTTACAGAAGCAAAAGTTTCTAAACTTTGATCTATGTTAAGAGTTAAAGAATGTGTCATTAAGGGGGGATAGGCTCTAATGCCTCCTTCCTTCTCCTAATAGTGTCACTTTTGTAAATCCTTCAATCCTATCCCAAGTTGTTCTTAAGGGGGGATGTTAGGATATTTAGACACTTAGGAGTTAGTTAAGATCAACTTGTGTAATATATACATTAGGTAAAGTGTGTTTCTTTAGTATGCATTAGTATGCATTTGTAACTATTCTAATCCAATGGTCATGCTATGTTCTAGAAAAAAAGTGATCCGATGATTCAACTTCTCTTAAATCATACCTACCATTGATCCATGACTTAACACCCAATTGGTCCATGATCTCTATTTAAATAGCATGGAGAGTCCTTGGCTAGTTGATTGATTATGAGAAGCTCATTTGTAACTTCCTTTCTTTTGCATAATAAATTGCTCCCAGTAGCTATTTGGCTGGGGCTGGGGATTGTTTCCCTCTCGAGGGTTTTAACCACGTGAAAAACATCGGTGTATTGATATGTGATCTGTTTGTGTGAAGTGGTTTCTCTAGGTGTTCATTATTTTTGGAGTACCCTGTGTACCCAAACACAAAGGACAGATTGAGGATGCAACAACACAAGTCAAAGACTATGAGAATATGGCCAAGACGTTGGTAGATGAAACCGCACTATTTTGGATGAGTTTTGTTCAAGATGAGCATCTATAACAACTAGGCATGCAACTACATGAAGTAGAGGCACATTTAACGGTGATGTATGAATTTCTCAAGAAGATTCCACCAGTGGTGTAGGTAAGAAAAGATGTAGAGTTGAAGGAACTTCAACATAGAGCCAACAAAGCAAGAGAGCAACATCAACGTCGAACAACCCGGCTGGATGAATTCTAGGAAATCAGTGAGCAATTGGCAATGAAGGTTGTGTAGGAAATACAAGTTACTGATGAGGGTCGCAAGTAAGTGTCTGAAAAGGTGACAGAGCATCTGAGGGTGCATGATGCATACGATTGCGGAGATATTTGTACCTAGGAAAAGGAAGCAGCTGATGCATTACACAATGAATACAATGACTTCAAGGTCTGAATCAACACCTATATGATTTCCAGTTGATGTGGCTAAAAAATGAGCCATAATATTGTGTTGGGGGCCTGTTGGAAGGAAGTTTGATGTGCATGGTGCGATAGCAGAAAAAGATGAAACAAGACTGCGCAAGGAAAATATGTCGACAAGGGTCGGCTTAGTGGCATGTTTTGGTACTTTTGGTCCAAATTACTTCGAATATTAGTTAGATGTGGATCATTATGTAAAGGCATAATAATATTAAAATAATTAGGAGTGTAGTATAATAATAGAAATCCATTATCGAAGATATTTTTTTTTTGCATCTTTTCAATTGGTATCATCGTATGTTCTGTCTAGCGAACTATTCTGCTGAGGTTATCAACCTGGAGATGTATTTTAGAAACATGTTTTGATTTGTGAAGTAATATGACATGGGAGGATGATGTTGGAAACTTTGTGTCTTGGTCTATGATCTTTTTTTTATTTTTTTATGGTTTAAATGATGCGATATGATTTATGTTTATGAAGGATGAGATGCATTTTTGTGATGAATGACTCTATAATTGTCGATCTCTTTGTGGAATGAATAAGATGATGTGATTACTAATCTGATGTGAATGGTTTTCGATGCTCATGAATATGGATAATTAATGCTAAAACCCTCTTCTGGATCTCTGGTTAACACTACAACATAGATAAAATAAGTGCATAAGTACTCCTCTTTATTGTGTAAACGTTGCTCCTGCAGCACTCCCTCAAGCATCTTGGGTTAGACTGCATTTTCTTCGCAGGTGTCGTTGGCTAGGATAAAACCTATCCAAGCCAGTTTTTAGGGATGCACATCGAAGAGGGGTGTCAACAAAGTGTGTAATATCCCCGGTTCTGAACCTGATTGCATTAAAAGATACATGATGTATATGTTGTAATTAATCATGGTCTGGAGCTAAAGGAAAAAACCCCACCATCTATTTGGTTGTGTTATGTTTCAGCAATTGGGATCGTTGTCGATGGTATATCATGCTATCCGGCACATGATAGTTTTGCATCATGTAAATATACACATTAATTAAAATAAACCTACAACCAGCTACAATGGTGCAATGTTAAATGAAAAGGGCATGATTTCCTAAGGTTAAGGGAGGGATTGTCTAACCCATGGGAGCCATTGGGGAAAATCCATGTGTCAAACCTTAAACCCCTGTTTAGTTGAGGCAGTTAATGCTGGGTAGTGGTGGGTGGTAGGATTTCCCCCATGCACTCTTCACCAGCTGGTTCAGTCACACGCACGTGCTGGGAGTGGCTTCCTCACACGTCATTTGGGATGCCCGATTGGTTCTGTCCACTCTCTCCATCGTGGATATTCATTCCTCATGCAGTGCAGAGATAAAAGGATCCACAATTATATGTGTGGGGGTTTTGTTTTCCTCTTCCTCGCCAACTGTTGTCCTGAGGATTGGTTCTTCCTCTTGTTCACGTAGAAAGTCTATGTTTTGACTCCACCATTATCAGACTGTGAAATGTTGCTATGGTTTTTCACTGTGGGATGTTTTCCATGGTTTCCTTGGTGATATGTCTTCCTCCTATATATGTTGAGGATTGGTTTCCTACCTGCATTCATGTTGTATTTGTCCAGATATTTCATTATTGATCGTGGACTATGGTTTTCTTTTATGGTTCGTTGGCTGTTGTTTCCCACATTTGTTGGCTGAGCTGCTTTTGCGATTTGGGCTGCTGTAGATCACTGTGGAAATTTTTTGGCCACAATAGGGCCAAGAATGATTCAGGGGTTTGTTTTCCCCTGTCAAAGATGTAATTGTTGGTTTTGTTGCATGCATGACGTGGTTGGTCTTCATACTGTGTGGAGTGGGATTGAAGGCTGGGTATGCTTGAGAAACCTGGGTTTGGGGAACCACACAAATAGAGTTATATGGTTGGCTTTCTTCTCCACAACCCCAGAAGAGCACTGGAAAGGGAAGCCAGGGCCTGAGGGACTGTGAAGTAGAGAAGGGACTGATTCCTGGTGTAGCGTGTGTGTGGGTGTCTTAGAGGTCAGGCTAGATTTGGTGTAGGCATCCTTATCTCTTCCATGAGCTCACCATCTTAGTATTTAACTTCTCCCATTTCCTTGATAGCCTGATAATCCCTACTGTGTGGGCTTGGCTGATTTGTGTACCTTGGCTATGTGTAATCCTGCTTTGACCCTTATTCCTTGGGGAATCATGCCCAAATCGGGGGTGGCAGCGTTGCTGAGAGTTTGGTGAGCACATTGGCCTATGGTTGGGTGGAACGTTGCAGTGACGTAGCTGGTTGTGGGATGAATTCTCCTTAAGATAAGTATTCTTGACTATTTCATCTCTACATTTATATTTACTAATTACTGAATATGATGAACATGTGGTATGTTTGAATGAATGTATGTTTGCTTCCGCTATGTATATGAATGATTATGCATCTTAGCATGTTTTATTTTTTAATATTTTTATTTCAGCATTATATGCCTGTTCATGTTCATGGGGCTATTTTTCCCGGTCTGTTTGATGGTTGGTAGTGTCCTCTTCATTGGTCGAAGGGTCAGGGACGTTACAATATGGTATCAGAGCTCTAGTTGTAGCCTGGGCCTGAATGGGCCATTAAGATGCAGTGATAGAGCTTATGTTGTAGCATTTAGGCCTCAGAGGGCCATGAGGAATAGTTAACAGAGGTAGGTTTCTTACTGCCCAGAAGAAACCAGGAGAAAATGGGTAATGATAGGAGAATTCACAAAAAAAAATTCTAAGTGCAAGAATTGTCAGCTCATCAGATAACTAAGTGTGAAGTTCTTTCGATGCAGCGAAAAAGATAGTCTGAAGGTCACCCGATGCACGGCAATCATAAGAAGATTGCGGAAGGAATCGCATTTGTCGCTTGTCGGCCCACCAGAGGACTAAGTGCAAAGGTCCTCCGACACCATGGAAGTGTTAGCCTGAAGCTCACCCACAGTGGAGAGAAATTTCAAAAAAAAATTGAAGTAATGGAATCATCGACGATCAGCGATGATTAGTTGATTGCATTGCCAATGCCTAGATGATCAAGTTGCCGACGTGTAAAAAATTTTGACGACTACATTGAAAGAGGTTATATGATCTTGTGCCGCCATTGTAGATGGCTAGACAACTATCCTTCCGATGGATGGAGCCCTGACCGCCAATGCCGTAGAACAAAGTCGTTTCGATAGTCGATGCAGCGAAATATTTCTGAAATTTTTTCTAAGGAACGAAATCATCGACGATCAGAGAGGAATAGTTGTTGACATTGCCAATGAATAGTTGAAGGAAGAGCCGATGTAAGAAGAAAAGATGAAGGAAAGAAAAATTTGGCAAAATTTTTCTAAGTCCGATCATCGTCGATCGGCAGAAGTTAGACGACGAAATCGCCAATGGACATCAGAAAGGTCTAGCTGTTCGTGTGCCCGTCGTTGTGGAAGTATATCCAACTAGCCACCCGATGCATAGAGAATCCGACCGCTGATGCAACGGTTAGTCAATTTTCTCACCGATGAAGTTTGGAATAGTAGACCACTACAGGTCAACACAGCAGAAGGAAATAGACAAACAACCTATCGATACAGCGGAGAAAATTAGACGTTCTAGCTGCCGAAACGTCGGAAGGTTAGTGAAGAAAGGACCCAATGAACAGTTTTTGACATCACTGATGCAGATCAGAAGTCTAGACAACTACAGACCGAAAATGCCAGAAAAGGATAGATGAGCCAACCGCCGATGAGCGTGGATAAAAACTAGAGATTTTGGCCACCGAAACATCGGAAACTTAGTTGGAAAGAGACCCGATAGGGAGAAGAAATTTTGGGTTTTTCAGTGGAATTTTTCTCAGCAAATTTCAACTGCTTTCAGTGGAATTTTCAGCAAGCTCCAGCTAGTGCTCTAGTGGGTTTTGTAGTGAATTTTCTCATTGGGGTTCTCAACAGTTTCAGAACTGACAAGGAAGAAAACCCTAGGTGGCTGAAGTTTGTATTTCAGACCAAAATCCAGTGGTGTGTTTTTCCATCATTTTTGAAATGATGTGGTTTTCACACTTGAGGTCAGAATGAAGCATGTGGATAGGTGTTGGAAAGATTATATAGCAGGGAACAAGGGAGAGTCACCAAAATTGAGTGTGGAGCAGAAAAGTGCTAGTGAATGCATGAAATAGAAAAGTGCTGCTGTCAATATGGACAAATCCAGGAATTGCATACCTAGAGGTAGCAAGACCATGAAGTCAAACCAGTTATTGTGTGGAAAAGGAGTTCCATGCAAGGATGAGGGACTTGAAAAGGGAAACTTCCTTAAACCATATCCTACTAATTATGATTACAATTTTTATACATGAAATGTATGAGGATATGCCTAGCATCCATAAGATACATGTTGGTAAGAATAGTGAGAATTATACATTTATAATGAGCCACTAATGATAATTATTGCATTGGTGTTGGCATTAGAGGAAAATCCAACGACAACATGGACATGGCTAAATATGTTGTTGATTTTGACAAATGTGACTAGCAACCCTATGGAGAAAGGGATAAGGCAACAAGTCTAGAATCAAAAGTTGGTGAGCAAATTCTACAATCTCTTGCAAAGGACCTACCAAACTGGTAATGTCAAGGGTGTAAGTAGGACCCATGAAGGTAAGGGTTTAATTATGACAATTGCATGGAGTGGTAAAAGCAAGAGGTCTCATACCATGTGGGTATTTGAATTTTATACTGCATTCATAGAGAAATGTGTCATGCCTGTATTATGTTGTTATGAGCTTTGTAGCCCAAGGAAAGTAAGCATTGATGATCTTGATTATAGTCATGCATCCTATATGGATTATTCATGGTTAGGCCATGCATGGTATGTTTGAATGCATAGTATTCCTGAATCAATGCAAGGTAGCATTGAGTGGGTATGCATTAAAATATTTTATAAATCTTGTAGTTATGCATTGAATGGATGCATATGAAAAGCATGAGTAAATGTTGTAGATATGCATACATAAGTATGGGTGCAAATGTTGTGATGCAATGCATGAATGCATAGAGATAGTGCATGAGTTATTATGAATAACTAATGGCTGAAATGATGAATTGATGATAATTCTGGAACCATTTCAAGAGTTGTTATGAATGCAGGATAGTAAGTGCATGAAGAAGGTAGTAATGATTGATTGGCTGCCGGGAATGCCCTATGGAAGGGCAAGGTGGTACAAATGATACGCTTATGAAGTAAGGAGTATCTAATCATTTCATTTAAATTGCATAAATGATGTGACTGTACCTTGTAATTTAAAGTATGATAATGATTGCATGAAGTAAATGGGTTTTGGTAATATTGATATGCTAACAGCTGGAAGTATTTGAATTTTATAATTCTGAAAATGCTTCAGTGATCGTTGCACCGATGGAAAAAGTTATATGCATCAATACTTACCAAGTGTTTGGCTGATTGAAGCTTAGGTTTTAGGTAGATTTCTTGGAGCATGGAAATGTGAGTAAGACCATGATGAAGGCTGGAATCTACCATGTGAAAGAGCCAAACCTTATGAGAAGAGTCTCATGGCTATGAAAATAGTTTGTATGCTTAATGAATTGTCAATTTAAAATTGTAAATTTCAGATTTAAGAAATTGCTGACAACTACTAATCACGATTGGCTTGCATATAATTGTGTCAGGAGGATGCATTGTAAGTGGGTGTTCATGATATGATAGTAATCATAAGATCATAATGGGCATAGTGGTGTTGCTACAAGAGACCCACAAATGAGGATCACCTCATTTCCAAGCGAATCAATTTCTATAGTAAACATAATTGCAAATTCCTATCGAACTTAATTACTAATGTCATTGCTTGGTTATGGAACAATCAATTTGGATTGTATTATCAGATAATGATTGATTGTTTGGATATTTGATGAATGTGCTAGGGGTACACACTGTAGGAAGGTCATGTGTGATGGCCTGCAGGAGCCAAAATTCATGGGAAGGTATCCCTTATCTTGGAAATGGGTTTCGGATGAAACTCCATTGGACATTTTGGAAATGTCTCATCTGCACTACATGTTTGGTAAGCAACATGAATGAGATGGTATAGATTATGTCGGTAAGACATGGGTGGATACAAAATGAAAAGAGAAGTTGGGATGGAAAACCGAGGGACTGGAAACTCAGAGAAGGGAGCCCCCATTCCTCCTTAACAAAGGAATACTGCCTCGGAAAATGGATAAGTGTTCTCTAACCCTAGCTAAGAATATGCATGTCAAATTGTTAAATTCAATATGCAGAGCATGTTTCAATTTTATTTCCATTATGGAAGATTGCTTGGGTATGAATATGGCCTACATGGTTCACATCAGAAAGGGGTGCACACTTTCCTAATGTTGGATCATGAAACGGTTTTCAATATTGATTACACCCTAGGGGGTGGACGCACTCCTGGTGTCTCAATACTTGATAGTGAATGATTTGAAATATGATTTCAGTTTTAGAGCAATAACGCTGATGAGTTGCTTATATTGCTTGTGTTGTCAGGCTAAACAGATGCAGTCTGGTGTTGCACACTAAATGGACTATGGCTTGGGATCATCCTACCTCCTACTGAAGAGCACAGAGAAGGAGACATTCCTGAGGGACTAAAGAGTAGAGAAGGGGGTGGTTTCTTGTGTTGTATGGGGTAGTGGAATTAGAGCTCACTACTAGAAATGAAACCTGGAAAATGGTAACGATAAATTTTCCTTCCTAGTCGGCATAAAGATGTACTAGAAGGATATGTTGGGCTAGTATATGCCTGGGGAGCCATAGTATATCCTGGACTTGGAAATGGTCGTTTATTGTTGATATAAGTGCATGTGTTATTGTTGATGGCCTGATAAACCCAACTGTGTTGGATCGACTGATTGGTTGTTGATATAAGTGCATTGTTGATATAAGTGTATTGTTGATATAAGTGTAGGTGATTTGTTTACGGTCTGATAAACCCAACTGAAGGTTGGCTTGACTGTGTAATTATTTGATGTTGTGGAAATTGTGGAAATGGTACAGTGTTGGATTGACTACCTGTATTCTGATAAACCCAACTTTTAGTTGGCTTGGTTGAGTAGCTTGATAAAACCAACAGTGTATTATCTTGGCTGGACGGTCTAATAAACCCAACTGTAGGTTGGCTTGACTGTGCCTGATATATATATATATATATATAAAAGGATGTTGTGAAGCAGCCTGCGTGCTGTCCTAACATCCAAGTCCATAGGCGATCCTAAGGCTTGCAAAGCAAAGCAGGATCTTGTGGACCAAAGAGGAAACACACAATACAGATAAGTATTAAATTATTTTGCAATTTGTTGCTTATGAATATACATGTGTATATGGTTTGGTTATGATGTTTTAAGCTCTTGTTTAAGAGATAAAAACTGATGAGAATAAACTAAACATGTGAATTTATTCAATGTTTGAATATAGGTATCGCTGGAAGCGAGGACTATGAGAGAATCCTAGGGGTGCATGTGGACATGTGACTGTCCTGAAGAGCTCATAATGAGCAGCAATGGAAATGGTGCTAGTGAGACTGTGAAGTTCCTAGCAGCCAAGACAAACCATGTGGGGAGGCTCCATGGTTGAGAGGTTTGAAATAAACTGGAGACACTAAGTGTCATGACGAAGAGGGATTGGTCCAGCATTCACGGTGAAGTGAAAGAGGGTGAGAGCATGAAAACCACAGTGGTGGTGTGGGTTCCAGGATGGAACAAGACAAAGAGGGGGAAAATTGTTGCTACTCTCTCTTTTCTTTTGATTATATATATATACTTATGCATTGTGAAAAACAAAAGATTGTTGAATGCATGTATGGTTGAAAATAGAATGTGTCTATTTGCTTAAAATAATTATGAATGCTAGAATAGTTAATTCCTTGCCCAAGGATGGACATGAATGAGCTCATGTGCCTGTTGGGAAGGCATGAAAAATATGAAAGTCTCCTTGATGAGACTTGGACTATCATGCCAATTGGGAAATGAATTGATTGATTTTTATATTATGCTTAGTCTAACAAAATTTCAATGATGCATTTCACAGGTGAGAAAAGTGAAATCCAGTGATGCACATTGATCATGGCAGCCCACCAAAAGCTGTTGGATTTGGTTGGAAGTCTCCTTCAAACAATTTCCAAGACCCAAGAAAATCTTGGAGAGATACTCAAGATACATAAAAGTTCCTAGACTTGGGGATTAGCCAAAAGCTGAGAACCACCAAGGGAAGCTCGTGGAAGCTGAGGGGCTTGGTCCTGAAAGTTCAAGTAAATAATTGAACATGGGACAAATCTGCAAAATTTTGAAATTTGGATGTGCAAATGGTATATGCATTCCTATGTATTGGAACACCGAGGACGATGTTATTCCAAGGGGGAGGGGATTGTAATTCCCCTGGTTCTGACCCCGATTGCATTAAAAGATGCACGATGTATATGTTGTAATTAATCATGGTGTGGAGCTAAAGGCAAAAGCCCCACCATCAATTTGGTTTTGTTATGTTTCGGCAATTGGGATTGTTACCGATGGTATATTGTGCTATCCGACACATGATAGTTTTGCATCATGTAAATATGCACATTAATTAAAATAAACCTACATCTAGCTATGACGGTGCAACGTTAAATGAAAAGGGCATGATTTCCTAAGGTTAAGGGGGGGATTTTCTAACCCATGGGAGCCATTGTGGAAATTCCATGTGTTGAACCTTAAACCCATGTTTAGTCGAGGCAGTTAATGCTGGATAGTGGTGGGTGGCAGGCTTGCCCCCATGCACTCTTCACCAGCTGGTTCAGTCACATGCATGGGCTAGGAGTGGATTTCTCATGCGGCGTTTGGGATGCCCGATTGGTTTTGTCCACTCTCTCCATTGTGGCTGTTCATTCCTCATGCAACACAGAGATAAAAGGATCCATGATTCTGTGTGTGGGGGTTCGACTCTCCTCTTCCTCATCGACTGTTGGCCTGAGGATTGGTTCTTCCTCTTGTTCACGTAGAAAGTCTATGTTTTGACTCCACCATTGTCAGACCATGAAATGTTGCCGTGGTTTTTCACTGTGGGATGTTTTCTGTGGTTTCCTTGGTGATATGTCTTCCTCCTGTCTATGTTGAGGATTAGTTTCCTACCCGCGTTCCTGTTGTAGTTGTCCAGATATTTCATTATTGATCGTGGACTATGGTTTTCTTTTGTGGTTCATTGGCTGTTGTTTCCCACATTTGTTGGTTGAGTTACCTTTGCAATTTGGGCTGCTGTAGATCGCTCTGGAAATTTTTTTGGCCACGATAGGGCCAAGAACAATTCAGGGGTTTGTTTTCCCCTGTCAAAGCTGTAATTGCTGGTTTTGCTGCATGCATGCAGTGGTTGGTCTTTAGATTGTGTGGAGTGGGATTGAAGGCTGGGTATGCTTAAGAAACCTGGGTTTGGGGAACCACACAGACAAATTTAGATGGTTGGCTTTCTTCTCCACAACCCCGAAAGTGCATTGGAAAGGGAAGTTGGGGCCTGAGGGACTGTGAAGCACAGAAGGGACTGATTCCTGGTGTTGGGTGTGTGTGGGTGTCTTAGAGGTTAGGATAGCTATGGTGTAGGAATCCTTAGCTCTTCCATGAGCTCACCAACTTAGCATTTAGCTTCTCCTATCTCCTTCATAGCCTGATAAGCCCTACTGTGTGGGCTTGGATGATTTGTGCACCTTGGCTATGTGTAAGATTGCTTTGACCCTTATTCCTTGGGGAATCATGCCCAGCTTAGGGGTGGTAGCATTGCTGAAAGTTTGATGAGCATGCTGGCCTATGGTTGGGTGGAACATTGCAGCGACGTAGCTGGTTGTGGGACGAATTCTCCTTAAGATAAGTATTCTTGACTATCTCGTCTCTGCATTTATATTTACTAATTACTGAATATGATGAACATGTTGTATGCTTGAATGAATGTATGTTTGCTTCCGCTATGTATATGAAGGATTATGCATCTTAGCATGTTTTATGTTTTAAGCTTTTTATTTCAGCATTATATGTCGGTTCATGTTCATGGGGCTATTTTTCCCAGTCTGTTTGATGGTTGGTAGTGTCCTCTTCGTCGGTTGGAGGGTCGGGGACGTTATAGAGTGTGAACCCTTGTCAATATATTTGTGTCAACAAGCCACGTGGGAGGTGTCCTTACCTTTGGGGAGAATATTTGTCAATTGCGGTAGTGTTTGACTGATTGAACAAAATAAAAAAAGACAATGAGAAAAAATAGCTAGCGTGGAGAAGATTTTGGGAAATTACCAAAACAAAGGGTGGTTTCCATAGCCTCCACTATGGTATTCATTTAGGACTTGTTTGGATTCATCAAGAGTGAGGAAACGACACAATATTGTTTATACACTACGATGGTACAAGACATCATTGACAAGGAGATATCGAGTAGCTTGATGTCGAATGGGATGACGATATTCATGGCTTAAATGGGGACTGATTTTTTTTGTGTGCAAGTAAAGGAAGATGCCCCCATACCATGGGTCCTTAGTAGAGATGATGAATAATAATTCATCATGGAGACTAACCATGATAGGAGGTGAGGGAGACGATAGTGGGAGGTCTATCATCAACGAAGCTAGCACCAAATCTTTGGTTTTTTTGGGTGTGAGGAATTCCAAGTCATACTCTTGAAGAAAGAAAATACACTTGGTGCCACAACCTTGGACAAGAAAATGACTCAAGAGATAACACATGGGGTAAGAATTGGCTACAACTCTGGTTCTTCTCAGGAGAATGCAATGTCGTAGCTTCTGCATCAAAACAACAATGACTAGGGCCATTCTCTCTTCATGGGAGTAACATAATGGTGGTCCATAAAGCTTCTAACTCACATAATAGATCACATTATCTTTATGAGCATCATCTTCTTAGACTAGGACTCTAGTGATGGAATTTTTAGATGTCGACACGTAGAGGATAAAATCATTGGTGAAGTCGAGAGGAGACAACAAGGGAGGGGAAGTCATATATTGTTTTAATGCATCAAAAGAGGCTTGTGCTTGCTAATCCCACAAAAAAGGATTGTTGGTATGGAGAAAAATAATCCATGGAATTTAGTTGCATAATTTGGAATAAACAAGTGAAGGAAACTGCCCTTTCCTTGAAGTCTCTACAATTAGCGCAAATTATGTGCAAGGGGGATATTTAGGATGGCTTGAACCTTCAAGGGATCCATGGTACTCCCATTATGGGATAAGATGAATCCTAATAAGAGAATAGCTGGGAAACATAACACACACTTGAGGGAGTTTAGGTGTACATTATATTTGCAACAGCAAAGGAATACTTTCCGCAAGTCTTCAAAATGTTGGGAATGCTTTCGAGATCGAGCCGCAATGTCAACCAAATAGATAAGGATAATGTAAATGAAGTCATGGAAGAAAAATGTCATGGCTCGCTGAAAAGTGGCTCCATCATTTTTAAGGAAAAATAAAATGGCATGAGAGGTAAAAGTTTCCCAAGGGGTGGTAAAGGCGTTTTTATATTGATCTTCTTTGCGGATCTCAATTTGATTGTAACGCGAAAATTCGTCCATGAAGGAAAAGACTTCATGGATTGATCGATAAACAGAGTGGGAAATTTGTCTCTGGAAGAAGCCAAATTCAAATCAAGGAAGTCACTACACACACAAATAGTTCCTTGTTTTTTATTAATAGGAACATGATTGAAAACCCAAGTGGCATACACGATGGGGTGTATAAAGCCTGCTTTGCGCAGTTTCTCGATATCATCTTTGATGACAAGGGTCTTTGATGGGTGGATGGGTGGTCGCTTCTAGATAATAGGGGAGTCATTGGTCCATGTGTTGATGCAATGTTCAATGATAGACATATCAATCCCAGGAATTTCGGTGTAGGAACAAGAAAAAACCTTACGAAACTATTGGAAAAGTGTCTTCTAGGCGATGAATTTTGAGTCAGTAGAGCATGAACCACCAATCATAATATTATCGACTATCCCAAGTTTCATTGAGATGTTGACATGGATGGTTGGTGAGAAATTTACCATATTACCTTTCTCAAAGGATTCAGGAATAGGGATTAGGATTTTGTACCAATCGACACTTCCATGAATAAAGTATTTCGATTCGACAGAGAATTGATCCGATGATGAGGAAGGTTCATCGGGGATGAAAAATTAGAGATGGTGAATATCATCCCAAGGATACTCAGGAGTTGTGAGAGATTTAAGGATCTCTTAGTCATTATAAAAGTGGAGCCTAGAAAGATCAGATGAATATTCCACGATCGATGAGGGGAAAGGAGGATTAGAAGTTGAGATCATAAAGATGGTGTTGATGGTATCCGAGAAGGAATCTAGAGGGTGGATTTCCTAGAGGAAAGTGATTTCAAACTCAATATAGTGATCGTGTAAATTAGTGAGGAAGAACTGGTACTCGAGTATGTTTGGGAAAATATGGGAATAATGACCATAGAGGCCACAAACTGCACACGAGTGGTCTGTACATAACTTTTTTTCTTAAACGACCTATACTATTATGCACATGTGGGTGTGAAGAAACAAAAAAATCAGGACAATTTTGAGTAGTGTGGTAGAGGAAATTGAATAAGGAATAGGTAGGAGGTGGGTGTAGTTCTATAGGGGCTTTGGTGCCTTGTACCCAGTCTTCAGAGAAGGAGGGAGTGCAGGAGTGGATGAAGGAGCAACTAATTTTGTACAAGGAGGTGGATGTGACACTTCTCAATAGGTTGGACTTATGTCAACACAATTTGTGGTGTCAAGGTGGGGTTTGGTGGATCAAGGTACCACACTCGAACACCCAAATTTAATCCTGGAAGGTTAAGAGTAGTCATGACTGGTTTACTCATGATTCCAGAGGGTGGAAAGAGAAACATGATGTTATGCATGGGAAATGAACCTAATTAATTCTCCAAAGACATATTAAGGGTGGGTGCAATCTGTGGTTGGAGCTACAGTTGAGGCTAAGATGAGGTTTAAAGTTTACCAGATGTGATGGTGCATAAATACAATATTTTAGTCATAGAGGTAGGAGGTGGTAGGGAAAAAAGGTGTCAATCAAAGGAGCTCCAGTAAATAGGCCTGTACTAACAAAAGATAGGGAGGGGATGTATATGATATAGATGGTCTTGTTGATGGTAGGGAGTACATGCTTCAGAGTGGTCGATCCTTTGGGATGATAGTATGACAATTGGTCAATGCTCACAATATTGCCATTGTTGGGGAACATCATGAGTCGAAAGAGGGTTGAAGCAACAACTTACATCATGTACATGTAACTACGTAAAAAGAGAAGGTTATAATCTAATTGGGAATCCACAAAATTGATGTCATTCAACATAGTTTTACCTTCCAACTCAATGGGGACATTCATGAGAATGCCTTATGGTTTGAAATCATGGTCATTGCAAGAACGTAGGGTGGTGGTTGAGGGTTGAAGGGTTGGGGATCCTATATTTTACCAAATGAAGGATGACATAACGTAAGTAGATGAACCCTCATCAATGATACACCAATGAATGACCAAATTATGAATGGTGGCAAGAGCTTGGAAGTATATGGATGAAGGAATCTAAGGTTTTCCTTGATCCAAGTCGAAAGTGATTAACCTGGATTCACAGGTGTCAATGACACCTAAAGAACGTAACAAGAATTTGCATTGCGAAGGACAAGTTCTTAGGAATTCCATAGTCAACATGGCAGATGGATACTCGGATAAGTCATTGAAAATATTGTGATTGAGAGTGAGTCTAGTAGTGGAGATGTTCACAATGAGATAAAAACGAAACCTAGAGACTTTGGTAGTCCAGTCCGGGGGGGGTATAAAAAAATGTAAGGACATATCAAGAGAAGTGAAGGTATATTCCATGGAGGGATTAATGGTTTCCATGGTGGAGAAATATTGGTTTTGTTGAGTTGGTATGTTGACGTCAGTAGACAATGTGTTATACCAAAATCCTATCACCATCATGTGATAAGACATTTGACATACCTACTTTCCCTGAATCCCAGCTTATGGAGTGGAAACTAAATGGTTTTTTATCAATCTATCATACAAATTCCCAGCACTGCACATGCCCCTTTATCCAAGAGTGGTACCCCTACTCACATCGCCTTTCATCAGTTGTCCACAAGTGGTTCCACCACTCATTGCCCTTGGTCCATAGGCAGTTATTACCAGAACCGCTCTGTCATAGAAGGATAAGCATGGTACCCTGGGTAAAAAGGGAAAAAGAGAAGTTTCTTGAGGCTTCTAGATGATAAGCCTCGTGTACTGCCTTATCCCTACTGTTGTGGGTTGGTTGAGCTTGAGATCCCTCATCCTAGGATCTTAGAGGCCACCTCACCCACTAATTTCTCAACTATCTCTATCCATTAAATCCCTATAAATATGAGCTCATAGCCATGGTTGAGGGGAGAACATTGAAGGTATTGTTATGCTGTTGGATTGATTATTGGACCAAGATCATTTGGAGAGGGCATAGAGAACTAGATTTGGAGATTTTGGGGATGAAGAGTTGGTTTCATGGAGATGCATGTCAACACTGAGGCTTGGTTGTAAACTTCTTCATATTTCTAATGCAAGTTGATTTTTTGTCCCATATATATTGTTGATGTTTGATTTTAGATATATATTGCTAGATTCCTTAGTCACTAGCATATATTAGTAGATCATATTCTAGTTGCTTTGATCTGTTTCATGTTGAGCTTGATTGCAGGTACATAGGTGGACTATCAAAGCCTTGTATTCTAGATATCTACAGTGTCTAGGGAGAATTATTAGCCTATGTGATCTATTTGTTCTAGACCTGAACCATTTAGACCAGTGGAACACCTTGTTGTCCATAGGAGGTGAAATATTCCAGCTAACAAATCTATTCGTGGCACATTTCTCAGGTGGTACCGCGTATCCCGTAAGGGGTAGCCACGATGCCCACATATTGGATTTTAGGGCTTGCCAAGTAGGCCCAAAACCCCACCAAATCCCAAAATAGAAGCTATGAAATGAAAGATAAGGGTCTTATCTGTTACCTGCAACTAACGAGACTGAAAATGGAGGGTGGAAACTCCCGGTATCAGCTGTGGAAGATCTGGCTAGAAAATTCTCCAAGTGCTCTCTGCTAGAGGTAAATAGTGAAATGTTTTGATTTTTTACTATTTAATTTCCATATATAGACATTTTTTGGGTTTGACTTACTATAGTTTTGATATTACGTCATGTTCTAGCAAAATCTATTTTTCATAATCCCTTAATGTTGATTTTGAATTCATTTAACACTTTCTTATGAGTCGACTGCAGGTTGATTTTAGTAAGAAGCTTTGGAGAGTTTGTTTATGGATTTTTCATACTTTCACAAAATGGAAAAGGTCAATGAGCATTTATTATGACACTTTGTCATGCTCATAAAAATCTAGTATCAAAGTTCCAAGTCTAGTTCAAGTTTCTTTCCAGGCTTGTAAAATATGACATTATGTAAAGAAGCGTCATGGAGTTCTCTTTTCACCTCTTTTTCAGGCTCCTTAAACATGAAAAAGTCATCGAGTCCATTTCTGATTCTTTCCAGGATCGTAAAACATTACGTTGTGTAAATAAACCTCATGGAGTTCTCTTTAAACCCTTTTCAGGATCCCTAAATATGAAAAGATTGTCGAGCGATCTTGTCTTCTTCACACTCGTTAAAGTATTTGAAGAGTCGTCCATCCGACGGTAGGTTATCTCTTTCTTGGTTCGGATAGGACTATTTACGAGAAAGGAACACTCCAGCCAATCATGACTGGAAGAGTTCTCTAAGGTATGATTTTATACTTTTTTCAGGCCTTAGAGACTAAATCATACGAAAAAGGAACCCAATGGAGTTTTCTTCTGTATTCGTTCAGAATATCTAAACATGAACGATACCGAGTTTTCTTTCGGTGGACTCGTTAAATTAAACATTGAAAGACCCATTTTGGGAATGAACCCCTCCTCTCTTAGGTTTGTAAAACATATGAGACTAGACTTGTCTTCTGACAAGCTATATCGAGTGTTTGTTACCCTCTTTGAACTCGTAAAACCAAAAAGAGGCACTGATCAATCATGATGGGGAAAATGGGAAGGGAATCATTTTGTAAATAATGGCAGTTGTTTGTCGTTACCTTTGAACACGGCACTTGTCTGCACAATCATGTCATTCAATTAGGTATTCAACTGGTCTCCGTGATGATCCACTTTCATGAGTCATGTCAATCCTTTGAGTTTTTCAAAAGAATGCATTGTCCACTGTCGCATTGTGTATCTATCCTGTCTAGTCATGCTGCCAAGTCATTTTGTCGTGTCACCCGATGTTCAAAGGGGATCTAAAGAAGTTTTACCTCTGCAGTCTACACAGTCTTTGTGTCAGTATCTTTGAGTCAGTCATATGGTTACTACATTCACATCATTCCATAACTATGTTCCGAGTTTCATGTCATCGATGTGGGACTCATCATGGCCCTCCTTCGATGAGACTATTCCCGTTGACATTATCTCATCATCCGGGTTATAGTCTTAGAAACAATATTTAGTACCTTGAGATCTGTATGTCTTAATGACAAATTCTCTTGCTCTTGACATAGGTTCACATCATTGACCTTTGATCGATAGAATCGACTGGGTGTTCGACATTAGGACATCTATTCGCACTCAGTAGATTGTACTAGGGTACCTTGGGAATCATTGAAATTAATGGTGATCTCCCTCACACTAGTTAAAAGTTCACATCATTGATCGGTAATGAAGTGGTTTCTACCATGTTCGAATTCAGATCATTGTAATCACATGGATAGAATCGTACCTTATGAAAGATGAGACGAAGACCCTGGGCATTTGTTTAAAAGCGCTCATTGCTTTGTCCCCAGGTTGCGATGGAGTTTTTTATATCTAGCATGGATCCACATTTGTATGGTCGTGGCTATGCTCAAATTTGTGTTTGCATGACATAGATCTAAGTTGTATGTCTGGTAGCTATGTCCAAGTTTGATTCCTCTATCACATGGATCTACACTGTATTCTAGTAGCCATGCTTGTTTATTCCACTCATGTATCTTCCTTGTATTGGTTTGCAGCTATGATTTTGGTTACTTGTGTCTATGAGTCAACATACTGATGTACTACAGATACCTACTTGACTGCATACTCTGATCAAGCTGAAATTTTCATCTCCTGGCGATGACTTGTTCTCAAAGCTCTCGTTTATCATGTCACTCTAAGACTCATGCTTTGGGGGGAATCCTGTTATACCAAAATACTATCACTATCATGTGATAAGACATTTGACATACCTACTTTCCCTGAATCCAAGCTTCTGGAGTGGAAACTAAATGGTTTTTTATCAATCTGTCATACAAATTCCCAGCACCGCACATGCCCCTTTATCCAAGAGCAGCACCCCTTCTCACACCGCCTTTCATCGGTTGTCCACAAGCGGTGCCACCACCCATTGCCCTTGGTCCATAGGCAGTTATTACCAGAATCACTTTGTCAAAGAAGGAGAAGCGTGGTACCCTGGGTAAAAAGGGAAAAAGAGAAGTTTCTCGAGGATTCTAGATGATAAGCCTCGTGTACTGTCTTATCCCTACTATTGTGGGTTGGTTGAGCTTGAGATCCCTCATCCTAGGATCTTAGAGGCCACCTCACCCACTAATTTCTCAGCCATCTCTATCCATTAAAGCCCTATAAATATGAGCTCATAGCCATGGTTGAGGGGAGAACATTGAAGGTATTCTTATGCTGTTGGATTAATTATTGGCCCAAGATCATTTGGAGAGAGAATAGAGAGCTAGAGTCGTAGCTTTTGGGGATGAAGAGGTAGTTTCATGGAGATGCATGTCAACACTAAGGCTTGGTTGTAAACTTCTTCATATTTCTAATGCAAGTTGATTTTCTGTCCCATATATATTGTTGATGTTTGATTTCAGATATATATTGCTAGATTCCTTAGTCACTAGCGTAGATTAGTAGATCATATTCTAGTTGCTTTGATCTATTTTGTGTTGAGCTTGATTGTAGGTACACAGGTGGACTATCAAATCCTTGTATTCTAGATATCTACAGCGTCTAGGGAGAGTTATGAGCCTATGTGATCTATTTGTTCTGGATCTGAACCATTCAGACCAGTGGAACATCTTGATGTCCGTAGGAGGTGAAATATTCCAGCTAACACAATGTCATATAATGATGGTCACAGGGATCGACAGGTTGACTCGAAGAAGTGGTTACGATGTTTTTTTGTACCAATGGTAAAGTTGTAACCAATCCTTGATTCAGGAATGGGTTCTACAGCATTGTTACACCCAAATCCAGTCGCCGGCATGTGATAAGATCTCTCACACCTTTATTTTCCCTCAATCCCAAACATTGAAGTGAAAATAATGCTCTAGATGTTGATCCTACATAAAAAAATACAGCACTGCTCTTACCCTTAAGCTTATAAGAAGTACCTTATACAGCACCACCTGAGTTATATGGAATACAGGCGGTGCCACCGCCTTTCACCTTTGTTTTTGGCACGATTCTCACCTTGCACCGCTCTGTCATAAGGGATTATAAGTAGTGCCCTTGGTAAAAAGTGAAAAAAAGGAGGTTTCACGAAGCTTCTAAAACAAAATGTTTGTGTCTAGCCTTATCCCTACTCACTTGGGTCAGTTAAGCTCAAGATCCATGCTTTGGGGATATCATGGCCACCTCACCCACCTCTTTCTCAACCATTCCTATCCCTTTCATCCCTATAAAACCAATCTCATACTCCATGGTTGAGGGGAGAAGAAAAGAGTAAAGTTATGCTATTGAATTAAAATCCCAGCCTAATCCATTAGAGAGCATAGAGGAGCAAGTTGGAGCTATCAGGGATGAGATGTTAGTCTTGTGAAGGAGTGCATTGACACTAAGGAAAAACCATTGTAATATCTTTAATTTAATATATTAATGAAAAGTTGATTTCTTTCCCATATATCTGTTGTGGTGTAATCTCACATATGTACTATCAGATTCCTTAGTCATTGATATGGATATATGCATAGTTTTCTGGTATCTTTGATGTTGTCTTGTGTTTGATGTGTTTATGTAGGTCTTCCATCAAAGATCTTATTCCAGGAATCTATAGTTTCTAGGGAGATTCTTTCGATCTAGTTGTGACTCATTTGTTCTGGATATGAACCATTCAGACCAGTGGAACAACTTTTGTCCACAGAAGGTGTGATATTCCTGATAACAAATCTGGCGACTCTACTGGGGAGTAACAAGCTTTAGTTGATCTAATATTCCTTAGTATTTGAACACTTGTTCAAGTCCAACCTACAGTATTCAATCTTTTCAGTCAGATCTACCATCTGACTTAGTGAATTTTTGGTGTAAAATCATCAGATCTCTTCAGATCTAAATCACCTTGACTTTGTATGCTCTATATTACTATTGATTCATCAGTTTTGATATTTTTTTTGCAACTTCTAACTGGATTTTTTCTCTCTCCTTGTGTTCTGGGTTTTTATAGGGAACTGCTCATGTGTTTTGGGAAATATGCGGTGCCACCTCTTGCACTCAGTTACCCATAGGCGGTGCCACTGCCCGAGTTAAGAAAGAAAGAAGTGATGCTGCTTCAAAAATCACTCTGTCAGTGACCCCTTCACCGCGGTGCTAGGTAGGTCCTATTCTAGACTTTGTTTTTTGATTTTTTATGAAGGTAGATTTTTTTTTTCTTTCAGCCCTGCACTGTCAAGACTTGTTTGTGTAAATATGAGTGTTCATGGTTGGATTTTTTTGGTGGTAAAAGCTTGTTTGGTTGAAAAATCCAACAGTTAGGTTAGAATTGTTTATCATTCATTGCTTCCATGTTGGTTAGTTTTGGTTTTGAAAGGAATAATTGAAAGTGTTGTTTCAGTTAGGTCTCTTTTTGTTCATTGACAAAGACTAAAAGAAAGGCTTCTTAATCATATTCTTGTTTTCATTTTTCCATAGAGTTAGTGGGAGACTTATTTTTTTTGCCTAAGAATTTTTTTTTTTGAAATTAGGTCATTGTTTTTATCGAGCTTAAGTCACTGGACCTATGATTATCTTCATAAGATTTCAGGATTCCTTTGTTCTTCTGTCTATTTTACATCATTATCTCATCAAAAGAAAAAATATCAATCATTTAAGTTAGATATTTCCATGTTTTAGAGAAAAATTGAAAAAATAGATTGCATATGCATATTGAGTGTTGATTGTTTTTCTTTTAGGAAAAGAGACTCTATCCCATCTGATTACTTTCAAAAAAAAAATAGTTTGGAGTGTGTTACTTGTTTTATTTCTCAGTTCAAGAGTTGTTTGAGAAAATTTTTGGTTTCAAAGCAAAATTGAAAAGAAAAAGAACCTATCTCCTTCCCGTATTTAGGCATAATCTGAATGGTAAAGTGAATGAATGTGCATTTTCATATTTGCATGTTTTTACTTTTTCTGTCAATATCTCATGCATTCACCTAACCGTCCACTTTAAAATTAATGATAGCTTTAGGCCTAAAAATTGTATATAAATTTGAGTGATAGGTTAGAGATGAGTTTGGGCATCGTTAAACGTAAGAGTTGTCGTTACTTGTCTGCATTACAACCTGGGACTCACACGGTTCTTCCACGTACTGTCAGTATATCGAACAGCATTTCACGTACCCTTCAGGTATATATAAAGGTACTTCATGTACTTGATTGTATATCAAAAGGCCCCTTGTGAATGATTGTGCACTAGAAAACACTATTACTGATTTGAGCTCCCATGTACCTTGCGTATATTGGGAGACCCCACTAGGATACCCTATCCATCTGAGAAAAACCCTTTGGTTGTCTTGTGTGGAGAAATACACCGAAAACAACATTCTAGGAAATTACTATGCACATACCCTTGAGGTATATCGTGATTTGCACCTACTTGACACTCCTGGTGAGAGACCGATTATTTAAGGTCCTCCTATCATTTAAGTTTGCTTGTTGTCCTATAGCTTTGCATAGGATAATTTTTTTTGTGTGTTGTTAGTTTTGAGACCCTAGGTTAGTTTAGTAATTGATATGAATATGGTTGAATTTCAGTTGAGACGATACAGAAGGAATCAGGGTTTGCCACCTGATTTTCTTCCTGTTACAGGAGAAATTCCAGTGGAATCCATTGACCAAGGAGATGGAACTACTTCTTACTAGGAAGAAAATATAGTTGTAGAAAGTGGAGACCAATTAACTTCTTATATTAATCCCTTGGTTCAACATTCTCCTATGGCTGATACTTCCTTCCATCCAAATATGGAAGGTCGTATCGACAGTCATGTTCCACCTGAGTATGGCCCAGATGCTCCATTTTGGAGGACTTCTATGGGGAAATCCATTGCCTCATTTGAGTTAAATATGCCCTCTCCTGAACAATATTCACCAAGTGAAGAAGAGTATAGACAAATCCAAGCCTCTATTCACTATGCATGATATTTTCAGGAAAGAATGTAGATATTAGATACAATCTTAGAAAACCACATACCTCATAAAGAACCTATTTCAACTCTTCTTACCCATAATACAGATCCTTGGAATCTACTAAAATTAAACCTTCTTCTGATGGTCATCCAACATATGGTGAGACTTCTCGCAATCCAGGTCAAACATCCAATTCCACCCTTGCAGTTTTGAGTTCTAGGTCTATCTCTAGTCATCACATAATTTCTATTGATGGGGGGGATCCTTCAGTTCCACTAGTGTCTGTACCTTCTAACATAGGGGGGAATCCCCTGGTGCGACCTACGTTACCCACTAATGGAGTTGTTACTCATAATACAAAAATCTATGCTATAGGACAATCCACAGTATATGTCCCTCCCACCAACACAAATGTGGTAAACCCTCCTTCAAGTTCAGGTCAGCCCTCAGTGGCACAACCTGCATTTCATCAACCCTCATGGGGTTGTGGTTATCGATCAAATCAAATGCATGTATGAAACACAAATTGTCAACCTACCCCTATAGGAATGTATTATATTGGAATTCCATACCCTGGGAATACTTTTACACAGTGGGGGCAACCCAACTGGTCTTATATGACAATGATGGGAGGAATACCTATTCAATATATTGGCGGTGATGGAGGACCTCCTTATGGATGTCCTCCTCTTGGTGGTCCTGGGGGTCCTGGAGTTCCTAGAGGTCCTCCTCCTAGTGGTTCTGGAGGTTTTGATGGTCCTCCTCCTGGTGGTCCTAGTGGTTTTGGAGGTTTTAGTGGTGCTCCTCCTGGTGGTCCTGGTGGTCTTGGGGGTTCTGGTGGTCCTGGTGGTCCTAGTGGGCCTCCTCCTAATGGTCCTAATGGGCCTAATGGTCCTGGTGGCTCTAGAGGCCCCAACCCTAGAGGTCAATCTTTAGGAAGTACATCATCTCATCAGACGTTTCAACAACCTGTATATAGGTCAACCTATGACCCTATTGATGGTTACATGCCTTATCAATATTACCAGTACGTGGAACCCAATTGTCAGTTACCTTTCCTAGAAACATTGGACTTACTTGATTTATCCAAGTTGATTAATGACCCCATTCAACAAAATCCTTCATGGCCTGCAATTCCAGTAAAGTTGCCATCGAACATCCCAAAATTCAATGGTAAGCAGGGAGATGATCCCAAAAATCACGTTATGAATTTCCATCTATGGTGTTCATTGAACTCCTTTATGGATGATTCTATTTGATTGATACTCTTCCAACACACTTTGACCGGTATGGATGCGAAGTGGTATATTGAACTTCCATGACATTTGTTTGTGGATTTTAGTGCATTGGCAATTGTCTTCCTCACACACTTTCATCTACCCATTCATTATGAAATGGGTATAGAAATTTTAACCTTTGTTTGTCAAAACACCTCCACACACATAGCATATCACATCTATGAGTGGAGAAGGTGGAGAAGGCTCATTAAAGCTCCTATCCTGGACCAACTCTTAGCTAATTGGTTTATGAAGTTTTTGTTGTCACACATTTCTTGAGATGTCGCTATGGGTGGTGTTGTCATTGAAGAGAAAGCTATTAGTCATGCTCAGTATATAGATTTGGTGTATTCTCAGTTTGGAACACTATATGACTTGATCCCTCAAGCTCCTCACCCTAGCATTGATCCTGCTAAGCCACCAATAGAAACTCTTGTTGATTGGATTGTTGGTTCAATCCAACCCTCGTCAGTAGCGAAACCTGCCAAGCAACCCAGTGCTTCTTCTACTAATCCTTCGAATCCTAAGGTTTCTGTCGAGGTGAATGCTATTCAAAGTACACAAACACTAGGTAATAATAAAAATAAAGGTAAAGGAAAAAACAAGAAACCTGGAAACCAACAAGAGAACCCAAAACCTACAACTAATGAGAATGATAAAGGGAAGAGAAAAGAAAAATATCCATGTCTGTTGTGCGAAGGGGATCACTTCACGAAGGGTGTCCCCATCGTGAAGAAATCAATAAATTTTTGAAAAATAACCCTACTTCAGTAGTTCTCACTGATCCTTTCCCTTCTCAACAACAAATGATAGACCACATGTCTAATCAAGGAAATTCTAGTTCTTCAGAGGAAATTCGCATGATGTCCTCAGAAACTGTTAATTTGCAAACTTGAAGTCAGAATTATGACAAACCTGCAGATAAAAAAGAAGATAATTCTTCTTCATATAAAGCTCCTCCTAATGGTTCTCCCGCATCCTCATCTAATGGTCCCCTAACTATCGAGAAAGCTAATCTCGACATGATTTTGCATCCACCTAAGAGTACTCTTAGAAAGTCTATTTTCAACCCTAATGCTTGAGTTGCATAGTTTTACACTGTCGTTGAAGATCTCACTCAGGAACCATGTGAAATGTGTACCTTGTAAGTACGCCAAAGTTGTCCTATACAATGCAAAAACCTATTAACCGCATTAGAAGCTTTAGACTCGAAGAACGATAAGGCTAGACATGAAGCTTTTGTTCTAGAAGCTTCACGAAACCTCCTTTTTCCTACTCATGTGGGTCAGTTAAGCTCAAGATCCATGCTTTGGGGATATCATGGCCACCTCACCCACCTATTTCTCAACCATTCCTGTCCCTTTGAGCCCTATAAAACCAGGCTCATACTCCATGGTTGAGAGGAGAATAAAAGAGTAAAGTTATGTTGTTGAATTAAAATCCTGGCATAATCCATTAGAGAGCATAGGGGAGCAAGTTAGAGCTATCGAGGATGATATGTTAGTCTTGTGAAGGAGTGCATCAACACTAAGGAAAAATGGTTGTAAGCTATTTCATTTCATCTATTAATGCAAAGTCAATTTCTTTCCCATATGTCTATTGTGTTATAATCTCACATATCTATTATCATATTCCTTAGTCACTGATATGGATCTATGGATAGTTTTCTAGTATATTTGATGTTGTCTTGTTTTTTATGTGTTTATGCATGTCTTCCATTAGATATCTTATTCCAGGCATCTATAGTTTCTAGGGAGAGTCTTCCGACCTAGTTGTGACTCATTTGTTATGGATCTGAACCATTCATACCAGAGGAACAACTTCTGTTGGCAGAAGGTGCGATATTCCTGATAACAAATCTGGTGACTCCACTGGATAGAATCATTACTCCCAAAAATCTAGTACCAGGTATGTAGTGACAGTTGATTAACTCTTGGGTGGTTACATCCCCTCCACGGGAACCAGTCAGTGAAATAGGAGCACCCCATTTGGATATTCCTGTCAAAAAGAAGATATCTTCTACCTTGATAGTTAGCACATGGGCTCCCACCTCAAAATATTGTTGCTCCAGGTTCCAAATATGAAGGATATACTCCAACAAACGCTTATGGGACACCATGCTAGGAGTGCGGAATAATTTTAGGAGGCCAAAACCCCTCAATGTAGTTATGCACCCCGCATTTCCCTCGGCAAAGGAATCATCATTATCGTGTTTATGTTCTTTCTAGATAACCATTTTTGATCGGTTAGAACCTGCCAAAAACAATCAACGGGATAGTTAAAAACATAATCAATCATCAAAATAATTAAAAAGCTCCTATTTTTTATTTCCCATTTAAATTTTCATACTCACGGTTGGCACCGCCTGAACACCATTTGCATAGAGTGGTCGGACCGCCTGAGTGCAACTGAACATGCATAGTTCTTATCGAGAACTACCTGTCCCATAAGGGGCAGGAGCAGTGCCTGTATTTTAGATTTAGGGCTTGCCTAAAACTTCCCAAAAACCCACCAAAATAAAAAATGAATACATTAAAAGGAAAGGATAGGGTTTTGTCATTTAACTGGCTTAGATGATGCTCGAAATGGATGGTGGAATCTCCCGAAATCACTGACTGAAGATCTGGCTCAATCCTCTCCAAAATACTCTCACCAAGTGGTAAATAGTGAAATGATTTGATTTTTACCATTCAAATGAATTTTATATATATTTTAAGGGTTTTTATGTGTTATAGTGATATTTTAAATCATTCTTATATAAATTCCCATTTATATAGTTCATTGAAGTCATTCTTTGAGAGATTAATTATCATTTTTGAGTCTTACAGGAGTAAAACAGAAACAGTGAAGTCTATGGAGAGTTTGTTTTTGACTTTTTCATACTTCCATAAAACGGAAAAAGTCCCCAAGCGTTTGTTTCGAAACTTTGGTCATGCTCCTAGAACTCAGTATCAAAGTTATGAGTCCTTTTCCAATTCTTTTTAGGCTCGTAAAACTTCTCATCGTGAAAAAGAAACCTAATGGAGTCTCCTTTAAGCTCTTTTCAGGCTCCCTAAATATGAAAAGATTGTCGAGTACTTGTCTTCTTCATACTCATAAAAGTATTTGAAGAGTCGTCTCTCTGACGATAGGTTATCTCTTTTTTAGTTTGAATAGACTATTTACGAAAAAGGAACACTGGTTCTAATCATGATTGGAAGAGTTCTCTCGGGTATTATTTTATACTTTTTCGTGCCCTGGAGACTAAATCATACGAAAAATGACCCTTTGGAGTTTTCTTTCGTCTTCTTTCAGACTCTTTAAACATGAACGATATCAAGTTTTCTTTCATTGGACTCATTAAACTAAACACTGAGAGACCCGTTTAGGGAACGAACCCCTCCTTTCTTAGGTTCATGAAATATATGAGAATGGACTTGTCTTCGAATGAGCTAAAATGAGTATTTGTTACCCTCTTTGGACTTGTCAAAATGAAAATAGGCACTCATCAATCATGATGGGGGAATTAAGGGAAGGGAATCATTTTGAAAATCAAATGACAGTTGTTTGTCACCTTTGAACATGGCACATGTCTACATATCATTCAGTAAATTGGGTATTTAGCTGACTTACAAGTCGATCCACTTTCATGAGTCATGTCACTCCTTTGATCCTCTTCGAAAGAATACATTGTCCACTATCATATTGTGTGTCCGTCCAATCTAGTCATGCTTCCAAGTATTTTTTCATGTTGCCCAATGTTCAAAGGAAGAAAGAAGTTTACCTATGTAGTTAAAACAACCTTTGTGTCAATACCTTTGAGTCAATCCTATGGTTACATTATCTAAAACATTCCAGAACTTTGTTCCAAGTTTCATGTCGTCGATGTGGGATTCATCATGGCCCTCCTTCGACGAGACTATTCTTGTTGACATCAGCTCATCATCCTAGACATAGTCTTAGAAACAAGTTTAGTACCTTGATATATGTATGCCTCAATGATAGATCCTCTCGCTCTCGACATAGGTTCACATTATTGACCTTTGATCGAAATATTCAGTTGGGTGTTCGACATCAAAACATTTATTCACACTTAGTATATTGTACTAGGGTACCTTGGGAATCATTTACATCAATGGTGATCTCCCTCGCACTTGTTAATGGTTCACATCATTAGCCGGTAATCAAGTGGTTTCTACCATGTTCGACTTCAGAACATTGTAATCAAATGGATAGAATCGTACTTTGTGGAAGACGAGATGAAGACCCTATGTATTTGTTAAGCAGTCATAGCTTTCTCCCCAGGTTACGATGGACTATATTGTATGAAGTACCAGCATGCATCCACATTTATGGTCATGGCTATGCTCAAATTTGCGTCTGTATGACATAGATCTACGTTGTATATCTGGTAGCTATGTCCATGTTTGAGTCCTCTATCACATGGATCTACTTTGTATTCTAGTAGCCATGTTTGTTTATTCCTCTCATGGATCTTCCTTGTATTGGTCTGCAGCGATGATGAGGTTACATTTACTCATGAGTCAAAGTATTGATGTATTGCATATACCTACTCGATGATACTCTTTGATCAAGCTGGCTCTTACCTTGAAGTGATAACTTGCTCTATGAAAGCTCTCGCCTATCATATCCCTCTAGCCTCATGCTTTGGGGGGCATTCTGTTATACCCAAATCTTGTCACCAACATGTGATAAGATCTCTAACACCTTTATTTTACCTCAATCCAAAACATTGAAGTGAAAACAATGATCTAGATGTTGGTCCTACATACAAAACTCCAACACCGCTCTTACCCTTAAGCTTATAAGTGGTACCTTATACAGCAACGCTTGAGTTACATAGAACATAGGTGGTGCCACCACCTTTCACCTTTATTTTTGGCATGGTTCTCACCTTGCACCGCTCTATCATAAGGGAGTATAAGCGGTTCCCTTGGTAAAAAGTGAAAAAGGAAGTTTCACGAAACTTCTAGAAAAAAAGCTTCATGTCTAACCTTATCCCTACTCACCTAGGCCAGTTAATCTTGAAATCCATTCTTTGGGGATCTCATGGCCACCTCACCCACCTATTTCTCAACTATTCCTATCCCTTTGAGCCCTATAAAATCAGGCTCATACTCCATGGTTGAGGGGAGAAGAAAAGAGTAAAGTTATGCTGTTGAATTAGCATCTTGGCCTAATCCATTAGAGAGAATAGAGGAGCAAGTTGGAGCTATCAGGGATGAGATGTTAGTCTTGTGAAGGAGTGCATCGACACTATGGAAAAATTCTTGTAAGATCTTTCATTTCATCTATTAATGCAAATTCAATTTCTTTCCCATATATCTGTTGTGTTATAATCTCACATATGTATTATCATATGCCTTAGTTACTGATATGGCTCTATGGATATTTTTCTGGTATCTTTGATGTTGTCTTTTGTTTGATGTGTTTATGCAGGTCTTTGATCAGAGATCTTATTCCAGGAATCTATAGTTTCTAGGGAGAGTCTTTTGACCTAGTTGTGACTTATTTGTTCTGGATCTGAACCATTCAGACCAGAGGAACAACTTCTGTCCGTAGAAGGTGCGATATTCCTGATAACAAGAACCATAGGTGTAGGACCTTGTGGTGATGAGTTTGGCTATGTTGGAGCGATAACATTGGTTTCACATTTATTTAATTCGTGTAATAGGAGGCATATTCGATGTAACTGATGGAACTTGTGTGTATAATGGCCACAAATGTCACAAATGTTACATGAATGCTTAGTTGGTAACTGAGGGTCCTTCCAACGTCTAGGTGGACGATGAGGGTTCTATGCAGGGGAATTAGATATGTTGTTGTTAGGAGGGTTGGGTTATTGACTGCCTCCTTAATGTTGGTTGTTTCCCCAGTTCCTATATCTTTGTCCTCTTCCCTATCATTGATGGTTATTGGGGGCGGGTTGATTGGGGAGGTTGTAGTGAGTGTAGACATGTCCTTGAGGAATGGGAGGAGTCGGGGTCAAAGAATACATATCTTGCACATGTGGTAGGTATTATGCGGGAGAATCTATAGGGGATGAAAAGCCTATCATTTGGCCATTACAAGAAGGTGTTAGGAAATTTGGTCCAGAAATGTGATGAACGATTGCAGGAGACACATATGAAGGTCTGGCTCATGTCTGAGCCATTGCGTGTGAAATTCCAGGGGGATAGTTGGGTTGGGAAACACTAGGGGTGTTACTGGAGTGATATGGAATCAAAGGAGAGATCATGTATAGGTGGGTCTACTAGGTAATAGAGCCAATGACTCCATCTACAACATGGGATTCCCCCGGTTCATATTTCCTTGAGTATCTAGAGCGAGGAGCATCATGTATGATGGTGTAAAGGTAACCAAATTGGGCATAGATAAGGTCAAACTATTGTGCTTTGAGTATTTATTCTTCCTCAATTTGTGGGTACTTGGATTCAACATCCTTGGTGATAGGGGGAGTAAGGTTTTAATAAACAAATCAAGGGATATCTTATAATCTAACTAGATTTTGCACAAACTATGACAACGATGCCACTCATTGATGTGATCTGTGATATGGGTAGTAGTTTTCTGTCAATAGGGTAACCGTATTTACATGCCCTCTTTGTAAAAGACAGGTAGCTGGACTTACTATGGAACATTAATGTTAAAGAGGAAAAATCAAGATAAGTGGAATGGGGCATCTCAATGTTCCATTTGGTTGCAATACCAGTGAGTGTGTGCTGTAATAGCTGCAATTGGATAGAACCATCCACTATGTTGTTCGAGGAACACCATAAGTGGAATGACATGATATGTTTTTGAAGGTCTTCTCTGCCTTTCCCTTAAAATTAGTGTTGTCAAAAGGGATTTTGGTAGGAATGAGAGGCCAAAATGGGTCATTCATTAACCTTTCAAAATCGGTAAGGTTGATACTAGCCATGAATGGCAGAATAAGGCTTGGACTACATCTGGGAGGGCCAATAATGGTGCTAGGGTCAGCTGGAATGTAGTTATCGCAGGAAAATGGGGGTTAGTATGGCTGACTCCTAATAGTAGAAGTATTCATTGGAATGGTGTGAATAGTCATAATAGTGGTAGAAGGGGCAGTTCCCCATTTATGAATGTAGGAATGGTGTGATCCATGATGACTAGATTGGGGCCAGCACTAGTGGCTAGTGAACCAACAACAAAGTGTGCGGTAACGAGGGGCCCACTAGGACCAAGACCTATCGGACTATAAGAAGGGATACTCGGTATGTAGGTGGAGCACTCATGTTTTTACTACCAACAATCCCCCCTTGGAAGGGGTTAGGAGGTGCACCAACCATGAGGTTAGATGGGGCAGTGAACAAGGTAGGATTGGATTGATAGGAATATGAATCTGACTCAGATGTGGTAAATGGATCTAAATGTTGTGAACGACACTGAATATGGATCCAACGATGGTTGTTCAAAGAAACAAACTGATTTTTATGCTCCATAATTCTTATTATCATAGATCTTGTAGTTACCCCAGTAGATAAATCCAATATAGGATGGCAGAGGGTAAAGGAAACCAAAGCTTTGATCTACAAAAACCCTAACCCCTAAGAGATGGATGGTTGTCACGTCGGTTAGGGATTCCTTTGAATTTATGCCACTAGAGAAGCCCAGGTGACAAAGGGGGATACCTAGATTAACCCTAAAAGGAAATATCCAAGACAAATCACCAGATTAGACTTCTGTCGGAGAATACATAAGGTGAGTGTCTGAAACACTATATTTAAGGAAGACCCACAAATTAAGGATTCTTGATTGGGGTGGTTATTTGAGATTGGAAATGTCACTCGGGTGATTAAAACATATGGCTTCCAAAGATTGAATTCAGATATAGGATTTTAGTTTGTTGGTTCAAACGATCAAATTCGGACCCTGGGGGGATTTAAGCAGATAATTGAGAAATCCCCAGGATGAATCTAATATCAAAAATTATGGATTCCTACACATTGGCTAGGATGAAATATTTTTATAATGAAAAATACCCAGATGAAACGGGACAAAAAATAGTGGGAAAATGGCTGACTTGCTAAAGGGGGTGTTTCCTCCTAGAGAGAGATTAGTTCCTAGAGGGGGGTAGAGGAGTTCAAGCTATAATTTTTTGAGAGAGAGGAGGTATTTTAGTATTCTGCACAAAACCCATATCTCCAAATTTGTAGATTACCAGTGCAAATTGGTATGATGATTTTTCCTAATGCTAAACGAGGGTTTTTGAGTGAAAATTATTGATGGGCAATGCACGAAAATCAAAAGATGGATAAATTACCTTTAAATCATACTTGAATCATTGTTTATGACCTCCTGGATGATGAATAATTCCTTTCTTGATATCAAATAATATTCCCATACAATCTTTTGATGAAGTGTTGCTCCAGCCAGTGTCCCTCGCGCCCCTGTTTGACTGCCACACCAAGGAAAAATCAATCAGTATGGAAAATAAAAGGGAGATGCAAGATAAATGAAGTACAAGTAGAATAAAACAAAAATAATTTCAACTTATTGATAACCAATTGTCAAGATCAAGCAACAGGGTAAGTGCCCCCACCAACGCGCCTCTCTCGGAATCGCCTTCTTCAACCCGCATGTTAAACGGGTACAAGGAAAGATACAAAAAATATGCCTGATATATCTTATTAAAAAACAAAATAAGTTCTATTCATCAAATCATTCATTGCTCAAGCAAGTAGATAAGACTATAGTCCTAAACAAAATCTCTTTATTTCAATTCCGGTGCCAAAGCTCTTGAATTACAATGGGGGGGGGGGGTCACCTCTCTTAAATAGTTTGAGAGAGGCACAAAACCTAAATTTCCATTTCATCCAATGGTTGATATTATAACATAATCAATGATGGATATCAATAATACATCAATTAATACACATATCAAGTGACTAAGTCAAAGAGAGGGGAACACTCTACTCAAGGACGCCTCCCTAGAGTGAAATTTCACAACATAACATAAGATATAACATAATATGGGTCTCTAGGGTCTTAATTCACCCTATGCCGCTTTCCAATTTCATAACATAAATTACAACAATCAAATAGATCAATAGCCAATTAGAGGGGGCGCCCCTTGGGGGGTTTTCCTCATTATCTGAGCCATAAAAAAATAATCCATACATCTGCTGACTAGAAACTATTAGAGGACTATCTGAGATACTAAGAAGCATCATTTGTTAAAATTCCAAGCCATTTCCTTGACCCAGGAGGCCAAATTGACTTTTTCAGTGATTTTCTAGTTCATTTTTTGCTCGTACAATCTCTGGAAACTGACAAATCCACCATAACTCTCTCCAGGATGTAAATTGGGGAAAAATTGATTCTATGGATGATATAGAGTCATAGAATAATGGTATAAGTGGCTAATTATACCCCCTGGAACACTTCTCTTCTCTCGGAGAATCAATCATACTGCCATATGGAATAAAAAATGATCATCTCGCTAATAATTAAGTGATTATAATTACTTTTCTAAAGAACCGGGGCCAGACTCTCAAAATAGAAACTACAGTATTGGCCATGGGCATGTTTCAAACAAATATAGACCATTTTGTATTTTTGAGTCACTCCCTTGGGAAATGTGATTGACTTGGTCAACTTGATTGACCAAGTCAAAGTACCCAAAATCAAGGCGAGATAACATGCCAATATGATCCTGAAACCATCCAAGGTAAGAAATGATCCAATGATGTATATCAAAACACAACTTGAGTCAGTTATTCATAATCATGGTGACCAACAATGATAATAATAAAATATACCTTTGCTTCTGAAAAATCTTAGATTCCTCTGGAAACCTGCTTGTACATGCCATACCTACAAAGTGTAAATGATGTTCAATAGATGGTTGAGGATGAAAAAAAACAAGGCTAAGGAAAGGGGAAACGACTCTTGACTGAATTTCACTCAATGATCTATCTGAATGATAACCAATACACTCAACCAAGGTGACATATGCATGTTAGATGAATAATAGGGAATGGTGGTGTCTCAAAGGTGGATGAGTTGATCTGAAAAGTATCCATTCAACCTTGAAAACCGTTTTTACTACTCACATCCAAGCTAAGCACAATATCCATGAGGATCTTTTATAGGACCCTTGCATTGAGTACACAATAAAATGTAGTGAAGAGATCCTAGGGGACACTTAGAATTAGTTTTCCCTTAGTCCATCTCACATCAAAACCCTTAGGATACGTGAGTAATTAATCATTACATTTCAACAATAGGCCAGCAGTCTTTAGATTTATCATTTGTTTATCCACTGCTTTATTTTGTTCCTTTTACAATTTCATTTCATAGCATTTTTTATTTGTGTCTAGAGAGAAAGCTTTCCATTTCATTTGTAGGCTTGCATTTGATAATACATATAGCATATAACTCATAATGCATGTAATGATGGTAGACATGATGCTTCTGGATTTAGCTGAAAAGTTCTCAGGAAACTAGGGGGAATATCCATAATCAGGACCAAACATTGGGGAAAACCGAGTAGAGAGTTCAAGGATTCAAAACCCAACTCACTTAAGATTAGGAACCAACACCAACGAGTTCTATTGGCCCAGAAGGATCAAGGATTTGGCAAGTTTTGTTGCACAAATCAAAGCCAAGACACAAAAAAACATGGGATCCAATATGCATAGGGGTCAGAATAGGTAAAGGATCTTCAATATCACAATTTTCCATCAGTGTGAGTCATGGGGTAAAAACAAAAATGAATGAGTTTGAATGGATGGGAACATGACATGGAACCAACCTAGCACTAAGGTTTACACTTTGTTTGAGCATTGCATGGGAAATAGTCTTCACATTGAACTCTTCGATAAATTATAACACATGTTAGAGGAATACATAACATATAAGAAGTGGCCACCATAATCATTCTAACATGACAAGCATAGTATTTTAAGATACATCACAGATCAAAACTAAACCAATGGAATATAACTAATCTCACCATGTATACATGTCTCCAACTGATAAGCCCCTCAGTGATTGTGTGTACCAACTCCTGATCTGCTGCTATGCTCAAATGAACTAGATCATCACCAAAATCATCTCAATGGACTCTTGAATCTTATTCCTGACCAGGAAAACATCAAGAAAAAGGCTCTAAAGTGAAGTGAAGTTGTATATATCCATGTTGATACCCCATGTAAAAGTAGCCCGGAATGGAAAAAAATACAAGTCTGCACATCCTGCATCATGGAAGCTTGGATGCAAATGTATATGTGATAACATCTAGCTCCAACTGGGACAAGTGCTCTAATGAAGAGAGTGCTTGAGAACCTCAGAGATCTCTGTTTTGCATCACCATCAGTAACAAGCAAACCAACACATCCTATCACATTGAGCATTCTGCTTCCTTTCCAAGTTTTTACCTATGGCCTACACACATGGAAGCAAAAAAACCTAGAGAAACATGTATGGGAAAAAATATGTGCATAAAAGTAATTGATGGAAAGTAAATGCTGGAAGTAAATTGCTGAAATGTAAATTATAATCTACTCAATTTAAATGTAGGATAAAATAGCAAACACAGAAGCATCAATCAGATAGAAGATAGACTCAAACTACTGCTCAAAAGAGCTTATTTCATTCTACCTACTCTAACTGATGGTAAAAAAATGGTGTGCTAAGTCATTCCAGGGACATAGTCCCTTAGATGAACATGATGTACAAAATTTTGGAAGTTGTGACCATCTTCAGTAGATAAGAAATACATGTTCCCTTCAAATCATTCTACTGTTAATGGTCCCATCCAAAAGTCTACTGGTGAAATATAATTAAAGGAACGATTCTTAATAATCACCTTATCACCATAGGAATACCTACATCGGTTAATAGATGAGGAAATGACTAGAATATCATGGGTAGTTATAATGGAGGCATCAACATTGCCTCTGGTATGGGGTAAAGGAATCGACCTACTTCTTTCAGGTATAGCACTTATACATGGAGGACCGCCGTCTATAGGTAGTGCACTTCTTCGACTACCTATTCCAAAGGTGTCGAAGGAGGAATAGGAATGTGATATGCATCAGATTGTTCTTGTCGAGGATTCTTAGGAGGTAACAAAAACCATGGAAAATGAGAAACTGACAGGTAGTGAAAATTGCTCATGTTTTCTCCTTGATTTGGAGGCTCACGTTGATTAATTGATTAAGATTGGTTACCAAAAGGAGCTGAATGTTTATTTTCAATTATGGGAGAAGAATTGGTATCTTGAAAAGTAAGAAAATTATTTAGGGAAAATTCCTCCCCAAACACATCATTTATTATAACATCCTCTTCCCAGATTTGATTAACCATATTTATCATTTCATGTCTTATGTCATTTCCCATATTTTTCCTAATTTCTTGACTATGGCGGTGAAATATTCTTGACAAATTATTAGGAATGTTATTTGTTACCAACCCAGTCTCACTATGAAAAGTTTGTCCAAGTTCTTCGATAGATAAATTACTATAGGGTTCAGGATAATTATCTGCACTACTATCCAAAATTTTCCCAATCAATTGTTGATGAATAAGCTCTTGTCTAAACCTAACATCATATTCATCCTTAGAGTCAGAACTACCTACTCCCATAAAGAAAACAGGCGTATTATCATCTTCCTTTCTTTCCACGTTTATTCTTTCAACACCCAAGGTATCTTCCCATAAGAATTCTTCAATTGATCTTCATATATTTTGATATGTCCATCGATAAAAGGCTCCCTAACAATTCTTATCAAATTCCCATCAGAATTGGGTATGCAAGCGTATGATAAATCCATCATCAAGTATCCACCTAAACTAGTAGCCCATTTCCTAGATAGAAACATACCATACATGGGACAAAGGCCAATTACTACTACATCTATCATGGTATTTAGATCAGGGAAAGCAAACAAGGAAGCCTTTAAATTTTTTATCAAGCCATATGCTTGGACGCTCATGGAATCAATTCCACAAACATTTCCATAAGGAAGAGTGATTTCTAATCTCATTTCTTTCATAATGATCAAAGTCATAACATTCATAGTGGCTCTGGAGTCTAACATACAATTGTGGAGTAACAGGTTGTTGATTTGTAATGTGAGATAGAACGGAGGATGTCCTCCACTCTTCCTCTCATATACATCAGTGTGAATCTGGATAAGAGGATCTACCTTTACCTCTCTACCTCTAACACTCTGAATGTGACAAGACTCATAAATGATATCAGGATCATTAGCCACTGGGATGTTATCAAAAAGTCATTGAACTTGATCTTTGACTGATGGTATATTTACTAGTTCAACCAGGGACACATTTTGCATAACCTTATGAAATTCTTATTCTATGTCTATCCCTAGGTCATAGTCACAAATATCTTGTTCTTCCCATTCTCCTTCTTCCAAAGTTTTATGCTTATCCAGGAAAGGTGTTGTGTCTTGCTCTTTACTTATGCATTGGAAAACTTGAGTGGTGGGTTGTGTTGTTGTGCACACTAATTCTTCTTCTTCTTCCCAATCCTCACATTCTAACAAGATCCTACCAAAATTTTCTTCTTCAATGAAATATTCAACTAGTTGCATGCCCTGATCCTAAGGTTCAAAACATTCGGTTTCTTCTTCAGGTTCCTCACATGTGTTCACATTCCTTCCCTCAGTTGGCTCATTTATTCCAGGGTTATCCCTAGTTCTTTCTATGTCCTTTGTAAAAAATGTAAGTTTTTTTATCATTTCAAACATTGCCTCTACAGTGGGTTCTCCTCTATGACAGGCTCCTTGGCTCTTCTAGGTTTTGGATCACTACGCGAAGATGAAGGAGCATAAACATCTAAGAATTTTATATTTCCCATATTGGCTATGTTAGTTTTTTATTTCCTTTCCCCGGTCTTAGTGGTTTTGAGGTCATTAGGTTTCTCTTCTTTAATATTTATACCGACCCATCCTTCAAATCCATTTAAATAAAGTATCTAGAGAGCCTAAGTGGTCTCTCTTAGATCTTGAGGAACATTTGAGATAATTTTATCAAATTTTATGTTAAACTAATGAATAGTCTCATTTTATTTATTTTAACCTCAAATAGTTGATTCAACAGGAATCTATTGTCTGGCTTAGCTGACCAATATTCTATGAGTTTTTTGGTAAAGGTATCATAACCATATACAGATCCAGGGGAAAATCTATTAAACCAACTTTTGGATCTACCTCTAAGGATTCTTTAAGGGCTGCCATGTAAACATCTTCGACTTCATCCCCATAATCATCCATGTAGTTCCATACTGACTCAATGTGTTCATTGATAGGAATTGCTGACGAACCATTGAATCGTGGAAGCTTATCAAAATACTTCTCAAGAAAATCACAAGGAGCACTTACTCTGGGAGGATTACTCGGCGGCATGGAAGGATTCGAACTATTTGTTGGAGAACTAGGTTGAATAAGAACTGGACTTGATTGAAAAGATTTTGGAGATTTATTTAATATTTGTCGAGGTGAATTTATCACCCTCCAATAAAAGATTGACAATTGATCTTTAATATTTTTATTGTGATTTCGAATGTATGTCAATGAATTTTCCAGAATATTTTGAGTTTGAATATTATACTCGTGGGTAGGTCCCTTAGGGGAGTCATGTTGTGGATTCTCCAGGTCAACGAACTAGCATGTTCACTAAAATGTAATGTCGTAAGAGAGATAGAAACAATACAATGATTGTGTTAATTTAACCAATTCAAATGTGACCATTGGATTTAAACCAGATGTGATATGAATTATTGTAAAGGTAAACACATTCACATACACCTGAGGTACATAAAAAGAACCAATCTAAGCCTCTAACTCCCCGGAAATAGCGCCAAAAATGTTATCACAGATCTTGTAGTTTCCCAAATAGATAAATACTATACAAGATGGAAGAGGGGACAAGCAACCCAATATGTGACCTACGAAAACCCTAACCCCCAACAGATGGATGGTTGTCACACATGTTAGGGGTTCCTTCACTTTATGCCACTAGAGAAGCCCAAGTAAAAAAGGGGGAGACCTGGATCAATCTTGAAAGGAAATATCCCAAACAAATCACTAGATTATACTCCTATCATAGAATACATAAGGTGAGTGTTTGAAACCCTATATTTAAGGAAGAGCCACAAATTAAGGATACCCGAGTGGGGTGATTATTCGATATTGGAAATGTCACTCAGGTGATTAAAACAAATGGATTTCAAAGATTGAATTTAGATCTACAATTTTAGTGTGCTGGTTCAAATAATCAAATTTAGACCTTGGGGGATTTAAGCAGATAATTGAGAAATCCCCAGGACGAAGCTGATATCGACAATTATGGCTTCCTGCACACTGGCTGGGATGAAATATTTGATAATGAAAATTAACCATATGAAACCAGACAAAAAACAGTGGGAAAATGGTTGACTTACTGAAGGGGGGCATTTTCTCCCAAACACAGATCAGTTCCTAGAGGGGGGTAGAGGAGTCCAAGCTAGAATTTTTTGAGGGAGAGGGGTTTTTTCAGTATGCTGCACAAAACTCATATCGCCAAATTTGCAGATTCCTAGTGCAAATTGGTCCGATCATTTTTCCTAATGCTAAATGAGGGTTTTTCAGTGAAATTATTTATGGGCAATTCATGAAAATAAAAAGATGGAAAATTACATGGAAAAAATACCTGAATCATTGCTGATGACCTCCTGGATGATGAAGAATGCCTTTATTTGGATCAAATAAGATTTCCAAACAAGCTTTTGATGAAGTGTTGCTCCAGCCATTAGAGGAAATTTGGGGTCTAAAATGGGCCTTATAAGAAAACGTGCCAACAATAGGTTCTTGTGAGTTGGAATTCAAGAACCAATAGAATTTCAATCAAATGACTCAACCATAATGGTTGAATTGACATATTTGTCATAAAAAAAAACTATTTTTTTTGTTCGTATTTTCAACATATCTCCCTGTGTTTTTACTCAAATTTTGATCAAAAGAGCTCATTGAATGCGGAATTTGATTCTGCATCCAATGAGTACCCACACCGCATACTTTTGACAGACCCCGCTACCTGAAAAATAAGAAATACCTGAAAAAATGTGATGATGATTTCATCATCACATTTTTTCAGGTATTTCTTGTTTTTCGGCTAGCGGGGTCTGTCAAAAGTATGCAGTGTGGGTACTCGTTGGATGCATAATCAAATTCTACATCCAACGAGCTCTCCCAATCAAAATTTGAGTAAAAACACAGGGTGACATGTTGAAAATACGAACACAAAAAAGTAGTTTTTTATTTCTTCCTACAAATTTAATAAATATTATTTTATTATTTTCCTTAGGAGGTCCATTTTAGACCTCAAAATTCCTCTAATGCAGTGTCCCTATTGCCCATGTTTTTCGGCCACACCAAGGAAAATCTATCAGTATGGAAAATAAAAAGGAAATTCAAGCTAAAATAAGTACAATAAGGATAAATCATAAATAATTTCAACTCGCTGATAACCAATTACTGAGATCAAGAAACAGGCCAAGTCCCCCTACCAATGCTCCTCTCTCGGAATAACCTCCTTCAACATGCAAGTTAACCGAGTATAAGGAAATATACAAAAACTATGTCGAATATATCTTAGTGCAAAAGAAAATCAATGCTAGTCATCAACTTATTCATTCATCAATCAAGTAGAGAAGAGTGTAGTCCCAAACAAAATATATTTATTTCGATTCTGGTGCCAAAGCTCATGAATTACAATGGGGGGGTCACGTCTCTTAAATAGTTTGAGAGAGACACAAACCCTAACTTTTCTTTTCATCCAACGGTTGAGATTATAACATCATAAATGGTGGAGATCAATAATACATCAATCAATACATGGATCAAGTGACTAAGTCAAAGGGGGGGCACACTTTACTCAAGGATGCCTCCCTAGAGTGAAATGTCACAACATAACATAAGGTATAACATGATATAACATAGGAGGAGGTCTCTAGGGGATTAATTCACCCTAGGCCCATTTACAAATTCATAACATAAGTTACAACAATGAAATACATCAATAGCCAATTAGAGGGGGAGCCCCTTTAGGTGTTTTCCTCATTGGCTGAGCCATAAAAAATAATCTGGACATCTGCTGAATGAAAAATGTTGGACGATTATCCGAGATTCCAAGAAACATCATCAATCAAAATTCCAATCCATTTCCTTGACCTAGGAGGCCAAATTGATGTTTTTAGTGATTTTCTAGTTCATTTTTTGCTAGTACAATCTCTTGAAATTGAAAAATCCACCATAACTCTCTCCAGGATGCAAAATGGGGAAAACCAATTGCTGTAGATGATATGGAGACATAGAATAATAGTATAAGTGACTATTCATACCCACTAAAACACTGCTCTGCTCTAGGAGAACCAATCATGTTGGCATCTAGAATAAAAAATGATCATCTAGCCAATAATTAAGTGATAATAATCAATTTTCTGGAGAACTGATGCCAAACTCTCAAAACTGAAACTGCAGTATTGTCTATGGGATATTTTGAACAAATATAGATCATGTATTTTTGAGTCATTGGCTTGGGAAACGTGATTGATTTTGTCAACTGGTTTGACTAGGTCAAGGTACCCAAAATCAAGGTGAGATAACATGCCAAAATGATCTTGCAACCATCCAAGGTAAGAAATGCTCCAATGATGTATATCAAAACCCAACTTCAGTCATTTATTCATAATCATGGTGACCAACAATGATAATAATAAAATATACCTTTTCTTCTGAAAAATTCTTAGAGTCCTCTAGAAATCTACTTGTACATGCCATACCTACAAAGTGTAAAAGATGTTCTATAGATGGGTGAGGATGAAAAGGCCAAGGATAAGAAAAGGGGAAATTACTCTTGACTAACTTTGAGTCAGTGATTTATCTTAGTGATACCCAATATACTCAACCAAGGTGACATATGCATGTTAGATGAACAATAGGAAATGGTGGTGTCTCACGGGTGGATGAGCTGATCTAAAAAGAATCCATTCAACCTTGACGATCATGTCTATGAGTCAAATCCAAGCTAATCACAAGCTCCGTGAGGATCTTTTCTAGGACCCTTGCGTTGAGTACACAAGAAACTGTACTGAAGAGATCCTATGGGACACTTAGAATTAGTTGTCCCTTACTCCATCTCTCATTAAAACCCTTAGGATTTGTGAGGAATTAATCATTACATTTAAACAATAGGCCAACAGTATTTAGATTTAGCATTTGTTTATCCAGTACTTTATTTTGGGCCTTTTACAATTGAATTTCATAGCCTTTCTGACTTGTGTCTAGAGACACGGTTTGCAATTTCATTTGCAGGATTGCATTTCATAATACATATAGCATATAACTCATAATGCATGTACTGATGGTAGACATGATGCTTTGGTATTTAGCTAAAAACTTCTCAGGAAACTAGGGGGAATATCCACATTCAGGACCAAACATCACGGGAAACTGACCAGAGAGGTCAAGGCTTCAAAACCCAACTCACCTAAGCTCAGGAACCAACACCAACGGGTTCTCCTAGCCCAGAAGGATCAAGTATTCGACAAGTTTTGTTTCACAACTCATAGCCAAGACACAAAACAACATGGGATCCAACATGGATAGGGGTCAAAATGGGGAAAGGATCTTCAATCTCACAAGTTTCCATCACTCTGAGTCATGGGGTAAAAACAAAAATGAATGGATCTAAATGGACTAGAGAAAATGACATGGAACCAACCTAGCACTAAGGTTTACACTTTGTTTGAGCATGGCATGGGAAATAATCTTCACATTGAACTCTTCGATAAATTATAACACAGGTGAGAGAAATACATAACATATAAGAACATCTCACCATAATAATCCTAACATGACAAGCATAGGATTTTAAGATACATCACATAGTAAAACTAAACCAATGGAATATACCTAATCTCACCATCTATACCTATCTCCAACTGATAAGCCCCTCTATGACTGTGTGTACCAACCCCTGATCTGCTACCATGCTCAAATGAACTAGATCATCATGAAAATCATCTCAATGGAATCCTAAATCTCATTCCTGGCCAGGAAAACATCAAGAATAAGGATCTAAAGTGAATTGAAGCTATATAGACCCATGATGATACCCCATGTAAAAGTATCCCGGAATGGAAAAATAGACAAGTCTACACATACTGCATCATGGAAGCCTGGATGAAAATGTATATGTGATAACATCTAGCTCCAACTAGGACAAGTGCTATAATGAAGAGAGTGCTTGAGAACCTCAGAGAGATTTGGTCCACAACACCATTAACAACTAGCAATCTAGCACATCCTAACATATCCAATGCTCTGTTTCCTTTCCAAATTTTTACCTATGACCTACACACATGGAAGCAAGAAAAACTGGAGCAGCATGTATGGGAAAAAATATGTGCATAAAAATAACTAACAAAAAGAAAATGTTGGAAGTAAAGTGCTAAAATGTAAATTCTAATCTACTCAATTTAAATGCAAGATAAAATATTAAACATAGAAGCATCAATCAGATAGAAGACACACTCAAACTACTGCTCAAAAGAGCTTATTTCATCCTACCTAATCTAACTGATGGTGAAAAATGATGTGCTAAGTCATGCCAGGAACATCGTCCCTTAGATGAACTGGATGTATAGGATTCTAGAAGTTGTGACCATCTTCAGTAGATAAGAAATACATGTTCCCTTCAAATCGTTCTGTTGTTAATGGTCCCATCCAAAGGTCTCCTGATTGTATTGAAATATAATTAATGGCACGATTCTCAATAATCACCTTATCACCATAGGAATACCTGCATTGGTTGATAGATGAGATCATGACTAGAATATCATGAGTAGGTATAATGGATGCATCAACGTTTCCTCTGGCATAGGGTAAAGGCATCGCCCTTCTTCTTTCAGGTATAGCATTTATACATGGAATACCCCCTTCTATAGGTAGTGCAATTCTTCCCACTAAAATTTATTTTATCTCCCTTCTTAGATGACTATATTGACTCTATAACTCCTATGGTTGTGTTGATACTACTTCTTTAACCATTTACCATATAGTAAAAAAATATCTAAACACTCACTAATATTAGCTTCGATGGGGGATACAATTTAAGAATGATCCACTGGCTTTATAGATCCTTCTCCATGAGGCATAGGAATTTTTCCTTTTCTAGAGGCTTCAGATAAGTTACTTTTGACTACCTCTTCCAAAGGTGTCGAAGGAGGAATAGGAATCTGAGATGCATCAGATTTTTCATTTCGAGGATTCTCAGCAGGTAACAAAAACCGTGGAAAATGAGAAAATGACAGGTAGTGAAAATTGATTTTGTTTTCTCCTTGATCTGGAGGCTCACTTTGATTAATTAATTCAGATTTGTTACCGGAAGGAGCTGAATTTTCATTTTCAATTATGGGATAAGAATTGGTATCTTGAAAAGTAAGCAAATTATTTAGGCAAAATTCCTCCCCAGACGCATCATTGATTAGAACATCCTCTTCCCAGCTTTGATTAACCAGATTTATCATTTCATGCCTTATGTCATTTCTCATATTTTTCCTAATATCTTGAAATTTTCTTGTCGAATTATTAGGAATGTTATTTGTTACCGACCCAGTCTCATTATGAAAGGTTTTTCCAAGGGATTTGATAGATAAATTACTATAGGGTTTATGAGAATGATCTACATTACTATCCATAATTTACCCAATCAATTGTTGATGAATAAGATCTTGTCTAAACCTAACATCATCTTCATCCTTAGAGTCATAACTACCTACTCCCATAAATAAAATAGGTGTATTATCATCTTCCTTTCTTGCCATGTTTATTCGTTCAACACCCAAGGTATATTTCCCATAATTATTCTTCAATCCATTTTTGTATGTTTTGAGATTTCCATTGATAAAAGGCTCCCTCCATATTCTTATCAAATTCCCATCAGAATTGGGTATGCAAGCATATGATAAATCCATCATCAAGTATCCACCTAAACCAGCATCCCATTTCCTAGATAGTAACATACCATACATGGGAGGAAGGTCAATTACTACTACATCCATCATGGTATTTAGATTAGGGAAAGCAAATAAATAAACCTTTAAATTTTTTATTAAGGCATATGCTTGGACACTCCTAGGATCAATTCCACAAACATATTCACAAGGAAGAGTGATTTCTAATCCCATTTCCTTCATAATTCTCAAAGGCATAGCATTCATAGTGGCTCAGGAGTCTAACATACAATTGTGGAGTAAGAGGTTGTTGATTTGTAATGTGAGATAGAACAGAGGATGTCCTCCACTCTTCCTCTCATATACAATAGTGTGAATCTGGATAGGAGGATCTACCTCTACCTCTCAAACTATAACACTTTGAATGTGATGAGACTCATAAATGATACCAAGAGCATTAGGCACTGGAATGTTATCAAAACATAGTTGAACTTGATCTTTGACCAATGGAATCTTTACTAGTTCAACCTGTTGAAATATTGTAACTTCAAAGGATATTCTAAATGTATTTTACTGATGTAACCCTAGGTAGATTTTATTATTCCTCTGACGGGGTGTTACTATTGTATTTGGTCATCATAGATTCATGAGGTAAATCCTCCTCTTGGTTCGGGTCTTTAGTACCCCAATTAATAATATAATATACTGTTTTGAGTATTCCTAGGTAAATTCAACCCAGATAGTTTATTGGGGCTGACTTGTCTAATGAAAAAAGTCAATTGACAATTAGTATAAATAGAGGAGCTAGGGTTCTTAATTGAACACACAGACTCACTCACTTATGTAGCACATAGGAGACAGAGAGACTATAAAGAAGGAAGAGAACAATTTTTTTGGGGTTGTCTTATATACAAATTATACAGAGGAATTTTTTGTCAGGTTTTCTTCTCCTTAAGGGTTTCCTAGGATAAATGTTGTGTCTATCTTGTGATTGTGTTTCTATCAGTGATTCTTGATATGCTGCTGTGATTTTGAATTGAATACTATTGAATCTAGTCTAGCATATTTAAAACTTAACATGGTATCAAACATAACCTAATTAGAGTAGCTTTCATAAGGTGAAATCCCCCCACCTCTCTCTCCGGAAGAAATTAGGGTTTTGACAAAAGTTGGAGGATTGAATATATGCTTGCATAGAAATTTGCGCTCTCCTAGAGAGCATCTATTGATCCATAGATAGAATTTTTTGGGTGGTTAGATCTCTGGGAAATCCAAACCCTAGTTTGGCAGTGAACCATAAAAGCTACAGAAAAATAGATCCAAAAAAGCTGCAGTGCTGCAACTTTGCAAGTAGGATTTGAGGACTGGAGATTAGGGATCTCCAGAAATTAGTTGGACCAACCAAATCACCTCCTCCAAGAGAATCTATTGGTAAGGTGAAACTCCTATTTTGAAAATTTTCATTTTTGAGTGATTTACTGGTCAAGATGGCCCCAAGCACTAAGCTTGAGGAAAAATTGGAAGGCCTAGAACACTTCCTAAATTGGAAGTATATGATTGGAATCATTCTAAAAGAGAATGGTCTTGAGAAGTACATCAAGAATTAGATTGCAGAACTTGAAGTAGATGAAGCTAAGGAGAAGCATGAACAATACCTAACCAAAGTAATGAGGATCATTGTTGATTCCATTAAGGATCACTTGATCCCTCAAGTGTCATCCAAGAAGACATCTAAGCAAATGTATGATGCACTTTCCAGAATGTATGAAGGAAAGAACATCAACAGAAATATGAATCTAAGGACTCAATTGAAGGGCACCAAGATGAGCAAAGGAGAATTTGTACAAGATTACTTCACAAGGACCTCCCAGATCAAAGAGAAGCTAAGTTCTATTGGAGATACTCTTGATGAGGATGAATTGGTTATGACTTCTCTCAATGTCCTTAATAGACCTTGGGGCTCATTCATCCAAACTCTGTGTGCCCGAAAATAAAGTATGATGTTTGACATAGTATGGGAAGATTGTATACAAGAAGAAGCTAGAGTAGCCAATAGAGAAGCTCTTCTCAGAGAATATGATCAGGCTCTAGCTACCCATACTAAGGAAATAAATCAATCAAAATTCAAGAAGAGTAATCAAAACCCTTCAAAGAATAAATTCTAGAGAAGAAAGAAGAAGAGGGATTACTCAAGTTATCAATGCTACAAATGTCATAAGTTAGGACATACTACTATAAAATGTCCATCACTAAAGAACAACAACAACAAAAGACATCATGGTCATCTAACTGAATATGAGAATGAAGAAAGACCTCGAAACATAACTAGAGGAGAAGATGTAGAGGAATATGTGTTATTCTCTACACTCTCTGGATTTGTAACACCTAGAGAAGATACATGTCTTATTGATAGTGGTGCATCTAAGCACATGATAGGAAAGAAGACAACTCTGTCAAATATTGAAGAGAAGAAATCTTCCCAGAAAGTATCAATGGTAGATGAATATCAATATCCCATCAAATGTATTGGTGAATTAATATACAAGCTTGACTCTGGGAACTCCATGAAGATGAAGGAAGCACTATATGTACCAAGTTTGAAAAAGAACCTACTCTCCATCTCAGCTCTAGACAAGAAAGGATATAGAGTTTCTTTTATAGATAGACAAGTACTAATGTGTTCCAAGGGTAGGACACTTGAATATGTTTTATTCATTGGAGAAGAAGAAGGACCACTGTACAAGCTCAAAGGACATCTAGAGACAACCCTTGTCCATGAGACTACCAGGTCAAGTGAATTGTGGCATAAGATACTTTCTCACATCAACTGCAAAGCATTTCTCTATGTAAGCAAGGTCATAACAGGGTTACCAGATCTAAAGATCGAACATGAGGGAACCTGCAGGGGATGTGTACAGGGAAACAACATCAAGAATCCATTTCTAAAAAGTGACACAAATACTAAAGGTATGTTGGAACTAATCCATTCTGATTTATGTGGTCCTATGCCCTCCATTTCCTTAAGTGGATCAATACTATGTCACATTTATTGATGATTATTCAAGAAAGACTTGGATACATTTTTTGAAGAATAAAAGTGCATTGTTCGGGAAATTCAAGGAATTCAAAACGTTGATAGAGAACCAGTCATAAAAGAGAATCAAGACACCAAGATTAGATAATGGTGGAGAATACACTTCAAAAGAATTTAAAGAATTATGTAAGGAGGTAGGAATCAAGAGGGAACTAACCACTCCCTATAATCCCCAACAAAATGGTGTTGTGGAAAGAAAGAATGGAACTATCATGGAAGGAATGAAGACCACGATTCATGACCAAGAATTCCCTATGCACCTATGGGATAAAGCTGCAAGAGCTACCATATATGTGAAAAATAGATTATCTCATAGTACTCTTGAATTCAAGACTCCTGAAGAAGTGTATAACTAAAAGAAACCTGAAGTAATCCATCTCAATATATTTGGTTGTCTAGTATATGTACATATTTCGAAAGAGAAGAGAACCAAATTGGATCCTTCTGGTAAGAAGGGAATATTTGTAGGATACTGTGAAGTCTCCACAGCCTTCAGGATATACATTTCATGATTCTATCATATTGATATTAGTACGTATGTAACCTTCCATGAAGAGCCAATTATTAATAATATAGAAGGTGTCAGCTTGAAGAAATACATGAAGAAGATGAACCTCCCAGAAGGACAAAAGCTGAACCAACTCCTGAAATAGTAGCATCAAAATACCATGACATGCTAGAGCCTCACGATCCCCCTACTATGGATATCTCTTGAAAGAGAAAACCTTCTTGGGTAAGAAAAATAATACAAGAAGAAAAAATATATGGAGCACTAGAAGGTTCCATAAGAACCAACAAGAGATCAAAGCCACATTCCAGTTATGTAGCTTTGATGTGTGATCTTGTAGACCAAGAACCCAACAACTATAAGGAAGCTACATAGAAGAAAGAATGGGTTGAAAAAATGATGGAGGAATACTAGTTGATCATGAAGAATGATGTTTGGGATCGTTGGGCCAGGAAAGGAGCACAGGGAAGAAGCTGGTGCACAAATAAGGAAGGAAAGTTGCGCGCGCGATGAAAAGGAAAGAAGGTTGCAAAGGAAGAAAAGGGAATGACGAATAAGGATAGGACATGCATGAAATGGAGGAAAGGAAAGATTGTAGGTGGGTAACATCCAGAATGTGATAGGTCCAAAAGATCATGGCTACTAAAGACAGTGTAAGCCTATGGAAAATGCACGTATGAAGGAATATTTTTTAAGTTAGGTTAATAGTGCCTTGTGTCAATCCATGATAGCTTGTAACTAATTTTGACAGTTAATTGCGACCTGTAACTGATGAGAAGTGTGCATTCGACCCTGCGTGGTCCTGTAGAATATATAAATAGGAAGAACTCGCTCTGTATAAGGGTTCAACATTCATCATTGTTGTTAGAGGACATTCGTTGAGGTCCATTGTTTTGTTGTTTTGTTTATCCTATTAAGGAAGTTAGGGTAACTAGAAGAGATGACTCAGAGAAGGGTCTAGTAGAAGTAGAAGGTTGTTGAGCCATGGATCTTGTAGCTATGTGTGTAGACCACTAGAAGTAAAAGGAATCTGCATCTAAGTGCGCATATGGTTAGTAGAAGAGTCATTCCAGGTTGTGTGCAGAACAGTAGGAGTAGATAGAAGAATAAACCAAAGAGCATGAGAGCTAGAAGATTGAGTTAGAAAGATATATCATAAGATCAGTCTACAGGATGTAGAATGCAAGGTGCTATACCCATTTCTCATGCCAGATGAAGAGCACTTTGGTGGTTTTTCCTAGATGGGTTTCTACATTACTTCCTGAGTTGAGTGGTGGATTAATGTGGATGGTTATGTGAATGTAAAGTATTTTCTTACTATATGTTGATGAGTTACTGTTAATTGCATGGATCCATATTATTAATCAGTGGATGAATGATTGTTAAAGCATTGCTGGTATATGTGAATAAGTTTATAGTCAATTTCTTAAGTTAAAGCATAAGTCATGCACTGTCTCTCGGTACTTGAAATCAACTGTGCCACACAAGTTGCACCAGTTGTTAAGGTTAAGGACAGGATCATGTCCCATGTGCACTGACATATAGTTGTGCCTTGTCACACAATAATAATCTCCATCGTCCATTTTCCTTTGTCGAGTGCCTTGGTCTTGTAAGAAGGGACTCTAATCCCTCTACAACTACGAAAACATGGTTCTTGCCGTTACCCATTAGATATCTTAGGTGAGACTATGCCTTCCTTGCAGGTGTTTCCGATTGATCTTGCTCTATCGGGCCGATGTCTTGTGGTTTATTGTTGGTATTATGGTGTTATTGAATCGTGGGTCGAGACAAAAAGGAGAAAGAGGACAACAAATGGTTACATTGTTGGGACCCTTAATCAATTGAGTCAATGGACATGTTGTGGAATCCAGTGAAGAAAGAGATAGAGGACTCGTTGGAGTCTAAGATGCTAGCATTCACGTAGGAGGAGAGTGTAGGATCACGGTTGAGTGTAGAAAATTGGGTGGACGAGTAAATATATTCTGATATTCATGAGGTCTACTTTGTAGAGTTACTTTTTATACTACACAAGTGGTTTTCAATATTGGTGACTAGATAGAAAAATTTCCAAAGAAGAGAAGCCGTCAAATGCAGAGATTGGTTGGTTCACAAGGTAAACAATGTAAGTAGCACCATCTCTAGAGATGCTGATTTTTGGATTAATAGTAGGCTTGCAAATATATATCACTGAGTTTGCAGTAGACACTATAACCTCATATAGTGAGGCTGAAATAATTTTTTTCCAAGGACACTGAAGAAGATGTCATTTGACATCCAAAAACAAGAGGAAGTATTCTTGGACGTGCGACCAGAATTTGTGGATCCAAAAGTACCATCAAATTCTGAAGAAGTCAAGGATATGCCTCACCGGTTTCATCAATTTCAGAAGAATGTCCCATAAAATGTTAGTAAGCTCAAATCCTTTCTGTCAAGTTGTTCAACCCTAATACAATATAAATATGTTGTTGTAGAACTACAAGCAATGATAGAAGAGATACCCATAGAACCATGACCTAAGAAGAAAGCTAACCAAGTGAGAAAGAAGTTCAAAACTGGCCACGAGTTAAGAATGACTGCATAGATAGGAGACTATGACATGGATTAAATTATCTTAGATTTGGGGTCTAATGTCAATATTCTGAAGCAACAAACTTGGTAAAGTATGGGAAAACCGTGCTTGGATTGGTCCCCTGTCCAACTGCGAATTGCAAATCAGGAGATGGTCATACCCATTGGTCGATTGAGTCAGGTCCCTATTGACATAGAAGGGCTGCACACAATTGCATACTTTGAGGTCATAAACATTTTTTATGACACAAATCCATATCCTGCATTACTGGGGATAGATTGGGATATAGACAAACACACCATTATAAAATTCAAAAAAAGGATCCTCTCATTTGAGGATAATGAGATGCGATTGGTGTTTCCCATTGATCCATTAGAAGGACATATATACGTTGATCCTATATACAATGATGGACATGTCAACTATCTCGACCAGATCTACAATGTCACAGCATTACAAGAAGACTACATCAATCCAACAACATATGGAAACCTGAGCTGGAAGTGTTTTAATTCTTGCGCATTCGGCTCAGGGGAGGCTCTAGATAATTGGAAAAACAGACTGCATGAAGTCTCTATGCAGAGGTGCGCAAGAGTTACAAGGTCTGTGCAACAGGTGGAGAATGAGCTACGAGAGCTACCCACCTATGAGGGTTTACCTAACCTTGTAACCTTCTTAACTGAGTTCAAAGGACTTGTAACAGACTCACAATGTTTATCGACACTGTATCATGCACTAAACGTTACGCCCGCTAGATGGTGGGGTGCGCATAAGAAGTCCATAACAAATTGGCCATAGTGCAGAAGGTTGATGGAAGTTAGATTTGGTGAAGAGGTCACCCTCGTAAATCACAAGTATTTAGGGCTGGAAAACCCTATTGAACATCTTAACAACTGTCGCATGGTATTTGCAGAATACCCATGATAGGAGTGGGTCCATCATTTCATACATACATTGGAAATGATACCTAGGACCTGGTATACATCTATGGAATTGCGATAAGGAACCCAGGAGCGGGAAGGGCTCGCTAAGCAGTTCCTGCACACATTCAAATTTGTTGATGAGCACCCTATAGTGGATGCTGCACTTTAAATGATAAAGGAGAATATATTCACTGAAATCCCTATTGAAGAGGCCAGTTCTCACCAGTGTAGTGTGACCATTCAATAATGGATGGATTTCTACAATCTAGCTAGAGATCTAGATGATGATCCCACTAACATAAACATATCAGAATCAGAAGGCACGCACGAAGTAGAAGGGAGTGGTATTTCTAGTGACCAGCTCCTTAAGCCTTTAAATCAATAAAGTAAACATTGGGTCACCAGAAAACCCAAAGTTCACCAATATAGGAGATTATTGGGATGAAGAGATAGTTGTGAAGACCACAGATTTATTGCATGAATATCAAGACCTATTCCCTACCAAATTATCATAAATTAAGGGGATAGTGGGAGACCTAGGGGAGATGAAAATACCCCTACGATCAGATGCTAAACCCAGTAAGAAGTGACCGTATAGGATGAACCCAAAATATAAAGACAGGGTAAACGTAAAATTGGACCATATGCTTGATGCAAGAATCATTGAACTTGATGAGGAGTCAAAATGGATCGGCCCTATAGTGATCCAGGATAACAAAGAAATGGAAAATTAAGGATCTTTGTTGACCTAAGGAAGGTGAACGACACATTCTTGCATGATCCATTCCCAACACCATTTATAGATGAAGTACTTGAAATTGTTAGAGGGAAAGAGATGTATTCATTTACTGATGGATTTTTGGGCTATCATCAAGTTAGAATCGTGAAGGAGGATCGCCATAAAACAACCTTCGTGACCGAATGGGGATGCTACCAGTATATGGTAATGCCCTTTGGACTCAAGAATGAACCTACTATTTTTTCTAGAATAGTAGTCTCTGCTTTTAAAGATTTTATTCATAAATTTCTTGAGGTCTACTTTGATGATTGGACTATGTTTGGTTTAGTAAGAGACAATATTGAGAGTCTGTGCATGATGCTGGACCATTGTTGTCAATATCAGATTACACTCAATTGTAAGAAATGTATTTTCTCCGCACTATTTGGTGTGTTGTTGGGTCACGTCGTATGTCGCGACGTTATTTTGGTTGACCCAGCAAAGATTGTGATTATTCTCGACTTACCACCACCTACATTAGTCATGTAGCTTAGATCGGTATTAGGACACACAAGCTAGTACAGAAAGTTCATCAAAGGATATGCAGTGATTACTGCACCAATGGAGAAATTGCTAAAGAAAGACACAAAGTTGCAATGGACAGCAGTTTGCCAGGAAATCTTGGATAAATTGAAGAAAGTAATGGGCACTGCACCAATACTTGTATTTCCAGACTGGAAGAAGGAGTTCCATGTTCATGTCAATGCATCATATGTTTCACTCGACATAGTCTTGAGACAACCAGGAGAGGGTACACTCGACCACCCTATCACTTTTGCTAGCAAAAAACTATCAACAACAGAAAATAACTACACAACGACGGAGAGAGAAGGCCTCGCTATGGTCTATTCGCTTCAAAAGTTTAGACACTATTTGTTGGGAGGGAATTTATAGATGTACAATGGCCGTTAAGCATTGAAATACCTAGCAAACAAGCCAGTGTTAGGGGGGAATATCTGCAAATGGATTCTCCTCTTTCAGGAATTTGATTTTGAGGTTGTTTTCAAACCTGGTCGACTGAATGTCGGGCTAGACCACCTGTCAAGGATAGATAGTGGTGAAGAGCCAACCAGTTTGGAAGATAATTTTCCTGACGCACAACTATTTGTGATCCACATGATGGAATATCATAAACATAAGTTTAAATCCATCATTCACTTTTTGAGCACATTATATGCACCGGAAGGAATGTCAACTAATCAGAAGAAACACTTGGTCGTCAGAGATGTTGATTATACATTTATTACTGGCCATCTATATAAGCTCAGTGTGGATGAATTACTGTGTCGCTATGTCTTTGACTATGAATGACCACGGGTTATGAGTGAAGCACACACTGGTGTCGCAGGAGGACACTACAGGGGAAAAGAAACTATGCATATGGTATTGCAAGAAGGATTATGGTGGATAACCATACACATGGATACTAAAATATTCTGCAAGTGCTGTGATATTTTCTAAAGAATAGGAAAACCATCATGTCATGACGAGATTCCGCTTGCACCATAGATATCCCTTCAAGAATTCGACAAGTGGGAAGTTGGTTTTGTTGGACCGATCAACCCACCAGGAAAGAGAAATGGTGCCTGCTACATTATCACTGCAATGCACTATCTAACTAGATGGGATGAAGATGCACTTTCATTAGAGTAATTTTGGGGTCTAAAATGGGCCTCCTAAGGAAAATAATAAAATAATAGTTAAAATAATAAAATAATATTGATTAATTTTGGAGGAAGAAAGAAAAAAACTACTTTTTGTGTTCGTATTTTCGACATATCTCCCTGTGTTTTTACTCAAATTTCAATTGGGAGAGCTCGTTGGATGTGGAATTTGATTCCACATCCAACTAGTACCCACACTGCATACTTTTGATGGACCCCGCTACCCCAAAAACAAGAAATACCTGAAAAAAATGTGATGATGATGTTATCATCACATTTTTTCAGGTATTTCTTGTTTTTGGGGTAGCGGGGTCTATCAAAATTATGTAGTGTGGGTACTCGTTGGATGCGGAATCAAATTCCGCATCCAACGAGCTCTCCTGATCGAAATTTGAGTAAAAACACAATGAGATATGTCGAAAATACGAACAAAAAAGTAGTTTTTTTTAATGACAAATATGTCCATTCAACCATTATGGTTGACTTATTTTATTGAAATTCTATTGGTTCTTGAATTCCAACTCACAAAAACTTATTTTGGCATGTTTTCTTATAAGGCCCATTTTAGACCCCAAATTTCCTCTAATGTTAAATATTGTACCGCTGCAACTATGGAAGTTTTTTTGTTTGAAAACATAGTAACCAGATTTGGCTGTCCAAAGATACTTCTAAGTGACCAAGGTATGCATTTCCTTAACAAAGTAATTACTGAGATGACTGTAGAATTTCAGATCCAGCATAAGAAGATGACTCCATATCATCCTCAGGTGAATGGAACGGTCAAATATTTGAACAAGATTCTGGAGAATGCATTGACCAAGGTATCCAATGTGTGCCGAGATAAATGGGATCGAAAAGTCTCAGCTGTGTTATGGGTGTATCGCGCAACTTGCAAGCGACTAATAGGGAACAACCCATTTAGGCTAGTATATGGATAAGAGGTTGTTGTTCCAATGGAATATATTGTACCAAGTCTAAGAATTGTTGTGCTGATGAAGCTGACTAAGGGAGATGCTGTTGAATGGAGGTTGTCATAGCTTGTTCAAATGGAAGAAGAATGCTTCGTCACAGAATTTCATCAGACAGTTGAGAAGCAGCAACAGAAAGCAGGGCATGATCACGATATTAGGGTTAAACCATTTGAAGTTGGAGGACTTGTGTTGTTGTATGACAACAAATTTTCCAAACATTTGGGCAAGTTGAAGATGCATTGGCTAGGGCCATATGTGATTGTGGACATCACTGATGTGGGTGCAGTAAAACTACAAAAGCTAGATGGTACGTATGTCACGGGTATGGTGAACAATAGTCACCTGAAACCATACTACAATGGTCATAACATTCCTATCTAGAATCGAACTGCACGACGAAAAAAAAAGAGAAGGGCCAAAAGACGTAAAAATTGTTTTGTCGCACGTCTACAACGGAACCACTATAAAGTGCAGGAAAATGCACCAAGCGCATGAAACAACAAAAGTGTAGTAAAAAGGAGGAAAGTACTGCAAAAAGAGGAAATGACAGACTGATCGACATTAAAGTGAAAATATCCGACAAAGATTGAGGCAATTATGACAGCTGAGTGTCATTAATTCGATGAGATATGAGGAGAATTACGGCATGCATTAAGGTCACATCCAATGGATCCTCCATAATTGCTATGACAATTACATCGTAGTACTCAAGTTAATGAATTAATGAAGGAATGTGTTGGCTAAGAACTCCATGTGGCTGATTAGATATAAACCTCCCATTGCATGACGACTACAAGACACGATGTTCAAGGGTATAATTGCAAGGCTTCGCCATTAAGAATTCTTTTATGGACATAGAGAGAGTGAGAGAGAAACAGAGCCGAAGCCTATCACCCCCTATTAGTAAGCCAACACCCATGGTTATTGAGATCCCCACTGAGAGTGAGCTATCTGATGCAACCATTATCTTTGGTTGCCCAATAGATAAAGAAGAAGAAGTACAATCTTCAGAAGTAAAACAACCGAGATTGCAACCAGACATTGATCCAATGTTAAGAACCAGGAAGCAACCTAACACTACGGCCACTTTCGATCATATCCCAACTCCTGTTTCATGCCCTGTTCCAAACCTAGTTTAGGGATCGTCAGCTGTAGCTGTAGCTACACAACTAGTTAGAGAGGTAGTACACACTGGACAAAGCCTACTTGGACAGTCATCCTGGCCTAGGATGACAAGGAAATGGAAGGACAAGGTTGGTCTGAGCAATACTAGAAAATACCCAATGGAGGAAGACCCAGCGAAGAATGACCTCATGCAGGAAGAAACACCACCATGGAGAGGACTGGATACTGAGGAGGAATATGAAAATTTTCCTCATATACGTCCAACCAAGGAGAGACAATGTGGAGGAATTCATGCTTCAAAAGAAGGACAATACAACTCTAATAGCGCCACAGATCCCTAAGAACATTCCCCTACTGAAGGATATAATACTGAATCTTGTCAAGTTGAAATTTGAGGACTTTTATACTCGACAACAGGAAGGCTTGAAAAGAGCGGACTTCCTAGTCCTGGATTAGCCTGACCCGAGTGGTGCACAGGTACTTAGGCCAATGCAATGGGTTGAGGGCGCTGGCCATGCAGGTTTGACAAATCTGTTATTTATGCCACATTTCGGCCATAGTCTACAGGTCAATACATATGTGAAACAACGTCTCATCTATTTTCACAAAGGATGCCTATGGATCGATTGGCCATACCCAGTCGACGTCAAGCTTATTGTTGCAGTAACGAGTTTGCCAAACGAAGGAGATGACCCCACACCATACTTGAATCGTAAAGACAACACCAAGATAAAGAATAAGTATAACCTTTGGCATGTAAAAATGGGCTTCCTAATTTTCCCTATTGAATATGCAAGTGTGCGGTTCACCACAAGGATCCTGTCTTGTAAGCTGCTACACAAGATGAGGCCCACTCAGTGTTCAGCGGCAATGATGGAACTTGCAAATTTGTGTGCGCTAGGTATGGTTTTCAATTGGTCATGGTTCCTTCTGAATGAGATAATAGAGGATGATGCACAAGCCCAGGAGGATCCTACCCACAAATTCCACTACTCATGGCTACTCGTCTTGATCTCGTTCACCCCATGGGCCAACCCTCTGGATTATGTACGAATGGATGTCCCACTAACTTGCCATGGCGCAAGATTCCAAAACTTGTGGGAAGACAAGAAAGACAAGGACCGAAAGAAGGATAAAAATATTGAGTTGTTTTTGCAAATAGAGGCAATGCACAATGTTGTCTGCCGATCTCACCGATTCTAGTTTACAACGGTGCATAGGTATGCAAATTTCATCAATTTTCAGGCCGTTGCACACAATATGATCTTGGATTCGAATAAGGATTCGACCAAACAAGTGCACCATGATAGATTCATGGTCACAAATGAGGATGTAGACATAATTGTACACCTATGACCGGATGAATTTCGCCGCCCACTGGAAGAGCCACTGCCCGAAGGACACCAAGAATAGGACCCACCAGTGCACCAATTTAATGGCCAAGGAAATGAAGAAACGACGAGTAGGATAATAGGTCACAAGAGGAGGAAGAATAAGATGACAGTGAGGATAGGAGTAGCTCTGATCATAGTGATTCAGAGAGAACCCCTAGTTAGGAGGACATCCTAACCCAACAATAAACACAGAAAAAGGGACGGGAGCCCTCGTGCAAGAAGAGAAAAGCTAGCAAGATAGATAACATGAATACCTTGACTGAGGAGGATGTCTGCAGGCTAGCAGAAGCCGTAGCTGAGGTCGCCAGGGACAACCTCACTATCCTGAAGTTGCAATAGGTAAGTATAGCTAACCAAGTTGGGAACCACCTCAATAAGTTGTTAGATGTTATTAACAAGGTCAAAGCCACTGTTGAGGCTGAGACATATGGCATGGATCCCAACGTTCCATTGGTCACACTAGAGCTAGTGGCGCTAATTAAAGTCAGAATTTAGGGATGAACAATGGAAACAGGTACGAACAAGAGTGCCTTTGATGATTTTATCAAGGAGTTTTCTACACTACATATAGACTTCTCCAAGCTAGCCTTGAGTGAAGTCTATGAAGTACAACAAAGTAGTGAGGGAAGGCAAAGTCATGCAAGGACCTCCTTAAGGAAAAATAGTAGGATCTCCAAGGACACATTGCACTCCTTCCAAAGAAGGAACAAGAAATTGTGGTATGTGAGGAGATCCACATCACAATAGCTGATACAACCAAAAGTGTGATCATAAAATTCCCACCTAAAGTGGGTTGTGAAGATGAGGATTCAGCAACTAAGGTTACCCGGCTAGCGCAGATCGTACAATACCTAAAGAAGCAGGTTGAGGAACTTCAAGCCAGACAAGTGTCAAGCACACCTCCTGAGGTGCTTGAGGAATGAAGAAGAGAAACATCTAAGGCTACTGGGAAGATCAAGGAAGGAGATACATTCTGCACTACAGTAGTAGAATCCATTTCCATGATATAGGAAGCACTTTTGGAAGATGCGACAACAAAAAACATAAGGGAGAACATCAACAAAGATGAGGAGATTGTTGCAAGAAATGCAAAGATGAAGAAGTTGTCATTCCAAGACAAAGTGACCAAGATGACTGAGGTCAAACAAATTCAGCAGGATATCTAGGCTCTTCGTGACCAAGAGCGGGCAAGGGAAGCAGAAGTTGAGACACACCAGTTGGAAGCAGTGCGGATCACTGGCCTTATTTATCTGCTGTAGCAGAAACTTGGAACCATTATGCCATCAATGGAGGAAGATCCAACAAAACATATTAGTTCTAACTGAGTGGATCAGTTGGCCACAAAGAAAGAAGAAGTATTAGAGGAAGTTTCTACGGTGCAAAATATGGTGAAGGAATTACAAGACAACGTTGGTCTTGTGACGAAGCTGGTGCCATAAACATAAACTATAAAGTTTTGTGGTAGAATTTTTTTGAGAAGACTTCCATTTTTTCTAAGTGGCTTGAGAGGATCCCAATGTAAGTGTTGGGGTCCTGTTGGTCCAGGAAAGGAGCACAAGGAAGAAGCTGGCACACAAACAAGGAAGGAAAGTTGCGTGCACGATGAAAATGAAAGAAGGTTGCAAAGGAAGCAAAGGGACTGATGAAGAAGGATAGGACATGTGCGCAATGGAGGAAAGGAAAGATTGCAAGCATGCAGGAAGGTAACTGCCAGAAAGTGACAATTCTGGAAGATCATGGTTGCTAAAGATGGCATAAGCCTGTGGACAATGCATGTATGAAGGAACATTTTGTAAGTCAGGCCGATAGTGCCTCGTGTCAGTCTATGATAGCTTGTAACCAATTTTGATGGCTGATCATGACCTATAACTAATGAGCAGTATGTAGTCAACCCTACATGGTCCTGTAGAATATATAAATAGGAAGAACTTTCTTTGTATAAGTGTTGTACATTCATCATTGTTTTTAGAGGACATTCGTTGAGGTACATTGTTTTGCTGTTTTGTTTATCCTATTAAGGAAGTTACGGTAAGTAGAAGAGACTCAGAGAAGTGTTTAGTAGAAGTAGAAGGCTGTTGAGTTGTAGATCTTACACCTGTGTGTGTATACCACTATAAGTAGAAGGAATCCACAACTAAGTGCACAAATGGTCAGTAGAAGAGTTGATCCAGGATATGTGCCGATCAATAGGAGTAGATAGAAGAATAAATTAGAGAGCATGAGAGCCAAAATAGTTAGTCAGAAAGACATATCATAAGATCAGTCTACAGGCTGTAGACTGCAAGGTGCTATACCCATTTCTCATGCCAGATGAAGAGCACCTTGGTGTTTTTTCCCTGATGGGTTTCCATGTTACTTCCTGAGTTGAATGGTGGATTAATGTGAATGGTTATGTGAATGTCAAGTATTTTCTTACTGTATGTTGATGAGTTAATATTAAATGCATGAATCCATATTATTAATCAATGAATGAATTATTGTTAAAGCATTGCTAGAACATGTGAATATGTTTAGAGTCAATTTCTTAAGTTAAAGCATAAGTCACACATTGTCTATTAGTACTCGGAATCAGCTGTGCTGCACAAGTTGCGCCAGTTGTTGAGGTTGAGGATAGGATCATGTCACGCGTGCTGACATACAGTTGTGCCCCATCATGCAGTAATAATCTCCATCATTGAGTTTCCTTCGTCGAGTGCCTTGGTCTTGCACCAAGGGACTCTAATCCCTTTCCGACTGTGGAAACATGGTTCTGGTAATTACCCATTAGATATCTCATGTGAGACTATGCCTTCCTTGCAGGTGTTGAAGACCAATCTTGCTCTATAGGGATGATGTATTGTGGTTTATTGTTGGTATTGTTTTGTTATTGAACTACGAGTCGAGACAAAAATGAGAAAGAGGACAACAGGGATATAGCTCCCAAAACAGAAAACAAGAGTGTGGTTTCCTCGAAATGGATCTACAAGATAAAACATGTTGTAGATGGAAGTATTGAAAAGTACAAAGAAATATTTGTGGTTAGAGGATTCTCTCAGAAAGAAGGAATCGAGTATGAAGATACATTTTCTCCAGTATCAAGGTACACTTCCATCAGAACTATCATGGCACTTTCCTCCATGATGAAATGGGACTTGTACAAAATGGATGTAAAGACAACCCTCCTTAATGATGTGATTAAGGAAGAGGTTTACATCAAACAACCAAAAGGATTTAAAGTCAAAGACAAAGAAACTCATGTATGCAAATTGAAAAAGGATTTGTATGGACTGAAACAAGCTCCTAGATCTTGGTATGGTAGAATAGATAGCTTCTTGACAAGAATGGGATTTACCAAGAGTAAATTTTGTTGGCCACTTTTCCCCACTTGTGCGACCCAGGTTCTGGGCAGGCCATTGATCCAACAACTACCCGAGATACCGTCCCGATAGAGAAAGCCCCATCAGAAACACCTACAAAGTAGGAACAGTCTCACCTGAGATATCTCATAGATGGGTAACCGCCAAAACCATGTTTCTATGATTGTTGAGGGACTATAGTCCCTTGGCTCATAACCAAGGAGCTCAACGAAGGCAACAGGATGGCTGGACAGAGGAGTCATTTCTACGAGGTCGAGCATAAACATATGTCATCACGCATGACCTGACCATCCTTTCCACCTAGTAGCTAGAGCAACTCATGCAGTGCAGCTGATTCACATCAATTGACTCTATGACTTAAGTCGGGACTCAAAACGGTAATCATACAGACTGATATATATAGATATTCATTTCAACAATGCATTCCTAGCATTCATTTACCAATTGTAGGATGATAATAGAAATTCAAGCAACATTCAACATTATACAGAAATAAAATAGTAATTAATCACCTAAACATTCACCACATCAACCATTCACTCAAACAAAAGAGATAACGTGGAAACCCATCTAGAAAAAGACACCAAGGTGCTCTTCATCTGGAATGAGAAAGGATATAGAACCTTGCAGTCTGTGGGATGCAGACTGATCTTGAGATCTATCTTTAAGTTTAGACTTATGGTTCTCATGCTCTCTGTCTTATTTATCCTAATCTACTGCTACTACCTATAGATTCGCACACAGCCTGGATCGACTTCCCTAGAATCTATGTCACTCTAGCAGAGCTCTCCTGTTGCACTAACTCTGACTGCCTCTTGCAGATTTCTGGTTACCTTCCTCTTAGTTTTGTTCTCTACAATTGTATACAAATCTCATCTATCAAATCTATTATGTAATTACGAATAACCAAAAGCAACCCTCTAACTATTAAATCTATCCTATTTATATTATTTTACATGATCGCACCGGGTCGACTACTTATAGGAAGTCTGTTAACTATCACCATCAGCCACCCCTCTGATTACAGCTATAGTGATAATGAATTGACACGAGGCACTATCATTCTGACTTACAAATATCTTCTCATACATGCATAGCTGCAGGCTTACACTGCCCTATATGGCCATAATCTGGATTCTACATCTGTCACTTTTTGGTCGTTTTCCCTTGCACACTTTCACGCATGCCTTTCCTTTGTCAAGTGGCTCTTTGTTTTGCCTTCGTGGTCCCTTTACATCCTTCGTGATCTTCCTTTGCTTCTATTGCGTGCGCGACGCGTTTTCCTTGGTTGTGCACATGAACTTCCCCCTTATGCACCTTTCTCGGGCCAACAAGCCCCCAACACTCACCTGTGGCTCGTCCCGAGCCACGAAGCAAGGGACATATGAAGCAGCATGACCTGCACGACATATTTTTCTCTTTTTTTTTTCTTACATAACTTTTGCTACCTCTTAGCTTACACATCCTATTCCTTTCTCTTTTTTTTTTTTTTTTGCATAGTTTCTTCTATTTCCTGGATTGCGCATCTTGTTCCTTACATGCCTATTTTTTTATCTTAGACTTGGGCTTACACAACTTCCTATTCAGCCTGTTCTGATAAGTATATGCCCATAGTTTTGTCCTATGTCTAGTCAGGGCCTTCTTGATGGCGCTCGTCATGCTCTGCTTCATCTTCCTGCACGCATTTATTTGCATTTTTCTCTTCTTCTCTTGCTTCTTCTCTTAGTTATTCTACACTCACCACTGTGCTTATACCTTTCTCTGCAAGATATTCTGTACTACTGATGTTTTTCTAGAACTAGGCTAGAATAGGAGCAAGACGTTCTATCTCTCGGTAAGCTTCATCTACCTGCTGCTCGAGTTCCTGCACTCTGTCCCTGCTAGGGTGTTTTGGTGAGGTACTAGCCAGTGCATGAGTGAACTCATGGATTCGCTGCTATACCGACTGAATTAACTCTTTTATCCTTTTAGCTTTGACCTGTTGCTCAACTATTTCCTTGTTGCATATGCTTTCTAGATCATGCAGGGTTCTTGCCTTATCAAGGAACTCCTTAAGCTTAGTTCCCATGGCGATTTTCTCCTTCGTTGGAAGCTTCTTAATCTCAGCCTTTAGTACCAATATTTACAAGTTTGCTTGTTGTGCTTGCTTGGCAAGTTGTTCTGCAGTCTCATCATCGATGAGTTGTTCCCATGTTGCAGAAACTGCCTCCATTGCTTCTGCATAGATTTTCTTGGCTTTCCTAAGCCGGGCAACAACTTGAGTTGCCAAATGCTACCTTTGTTGTAGCACTTTAGGGGGCGTACTGGGATGCGGGTTGGTTTTCATCTCCTATATATGCTTCTGGAGGTCTACGACCAGTTTGGATAGGCTTTTCAATTGATGCATCGGTTCAAACTCAGTCTCTACTTCCTCCTCTAAGAGCTGTGCCGCTACCTCCTTTATTGCTTGTTCTAGTGAAGCCTTCCTCTGTTCTTGGGCTACCAGATCTTCTTGTTGGGGGTTTATAACTTGATTTTGCTCCCTTGCTTTCTTGGTTGCCTTAGCTTCTTGATATGCAGCTGAATTTTATTGGATTCTAATTTATGCGACAGTGGCCTGTTGAATAGAGTATAACTACGGCAAGGTTAACTTTGAAAATTTTAAAATTAATGTGTCCAAGTTATGGAGACTTGCCTCATTTTATTCACCTTTTTTAGACAATGCCTCCACAATAATTTCTATTCTTAGGGGCAGGAGAATTATTGGCACCACTAAGGCATCTACTTGGATTACACCATAGGTTTCATCCTGCATGGTGTCTCGTACTTCTGTGATAGTCTGTGCAAGTTGATTAACCTTTGTAGTGATGGATGCCATCCAATTGGTTTGCTTGGTCATGAGCTTTCCCAAAGTTTTCTTAGTTACTTCGGCAACTACGTCAAGAAAAAGGGTCAAGTCCTCACCTGCTATGTCCCTAACATGGGGCCAATTAACCTTTTGCTTATTTCTATGTGGGAAGCTCAATGTGTCTTCATCTTCCTCCTCTTGCATGGGATGCTTGACCCTCTTTTTTCTTGCTCGCTTGGCGCTCAACTCCTGATTCACAGCAGGGTCATCGAGGTCAGCATTGGGTAGGTCTCGCTTGTCTTCCACTCCGTCTTCTTGGGATCCATCCTAGTGCTCCTGCATACTGGTATTGGCACCATATTGGTTTGGGTTCTCTTGTGGATTCCCCTATGGCACTTGTTGCCTACAGGCACCTCCTCATGATGGGTGAGCCATTCTTTAGGCCAATCTTTGATTTCTTGGTTGATATCTGCATCCCTAAGGATGCAGAATGCCAGAAGTGCTTGCTTCTTGGGGTCCCCATGTGGGTGTAGGATGATGTTGTGCGGCGCTGCATGGTATTGAATGAATGGATACTTTGTAACCATTAAAGGATTCAACTGGTACTGTGCCCACACAATTTGTTGGAGCCTTTCTCCTTGTAGGAAAAATGTAATTCTGGCATCACTCTTTCTCTTATTGTCCTTATGGTCCCAAAGGTTTTGGTAAGGCCTACCGAGGAGCTCTATGGGGATATCCATAGGTTGATAGTCCGGTGGCAAATCCCATACCAAGGATAATTTTAGGGGTGAATTTTAGCCTAGTGGGCTATTTTTCCATGTTTCTCCCCCAAAAAAGATTCGCCATTTTGCATTTTTTGAAGCCTCGTTTCACCCAATTTTGATGGTGTAAAATTTTTTCACCCTAAAAATCGCCAAATTATTATATAAACGATATAAAATCCTTACAAATTAAAATATTTTTTGAAAAATATCGCCAATCATTTTATAGTTGGTGTTTTAAGAATTGGTAATATTCACCAACATTTATACACGTTTAAATAAGTATGGTTCCTTAAAATCATCCCTGGCCCATACTACAAATGAAATTAAAATTAAGAGACAGGAGAAGTGAAATTTAGCTATGTGTTGTTCCTGTGCTTCTCGTGCATCATCCATTAGTTCATTTAAGATGAACTAGGACCAGTTAATGTGCACACTTTTCTGCAAGTTCTACTATTGCGGCTGTGCACTCAGCTGGCCTCATCTTGCACAGGACCTTGCTACACAAGATCTTTTCTGCTGCCTGTACAACACTATCCTCGATGGATTTGATGAGAAAACCCTTTCCACCATGGAGGAGCTGGTACTTATTCCTCATATTGTTTTTGTCTATCTTTTCCCCCTCATTATGTAAGTATGGCATTGGGTTAAGTCCATGCCATGGAAGACCTGTAATGGCTGAAATCAAGTCCACCGTCACCTCATATGGTTTTTTCAGCCAAAGGTATCCACCATGGAAGCACATGAGAAGCTCCTTGAAATACATTCCGATTGGACCAAAGCGGCTGAAATGGGGCATAAGGAGCAGGTTTAATATACTGAACTGCTCCAATCCACGCGCACACTCTATTGCAGAGACAATGTCTGCATTCAGTGGTTGATTGAATTTTACGACCATGAATTGATCTCTGGATATGTCTAGATTCTGAGTGTCGTAGTCTTAAAAATTTAATACCTGAAGCTTGGCCATGATGGAATCCTGTAGTTTTGTGATTCCCTCTGGAATAGTGGGTTCTTCTAATAGTTTCATATTGTTCATCGTTATTGCTACGACACCTGGTCTCCTGGGAAATACATAGGGCAGCAGTAAGTTCTTCTCTTCTTCGATGAGCTTTGGTTCAGGTGATGGCAGCAGAACCGGGTCAGCTCTATGGGCTTTGTGTATTTTTGTTACGGGGCCAGAGGAACTAGGGGGGTCTGCATTCAAGGGGTGCACGGTGACAAAAACTAGTGCATTCAAGGGGTTGCACTAGTGGTTGGGAGGAAATTAGCTTCGTGAGCTGACTCCTTGCTTGTGATGGATGTGGCAGACTCTGTAGTGTTTTTTTCATAGTATTCGGTCTCGATACTACTTTCATGTTTTCCTATGTCTTCTTCATCTTCTTAGGTAATCGACCAATTCATAGATGTCCTCATTGGAGTGCTCATTGTTGGTGAAATATTTTAATGAGTGAGGGATTCGGCTCTGAAGGATGGCTCAGTATATTTAGTGGGCTCAGCTATTTGGTTCGTTGGCTCATCAAAGTAATGTAAAGGTTATACGGCAGAGGGTAAGGACTATTTATAGGTGATGAGTCTTTAAGTTGAGTGGACAGAGTGAAGAACCCTCTGGCGGAGCACATGGGCTCGTCCTTTGCACACTTAAGCTCCATTACGCATTTTTCAGGGAAGTTAAGGGCACTATACTAGATGGGACCGAAAATCCCACCACCCTTCTCCTCAGACTTGCCGCTTTAATGCTACTAAACCTTTAGTGGCACTCGATCTTTTTTGAATTTCCCATGCCCTTACCGCCTTTCAGTTCCTGCTAGCTATCTGTCACTTTCATCCAGCTACCCTTTTTTTTCAATTTTTTTTTTTTTGCGCATCATGGCCTTACGGGACCACGTCGCAATCATCGTGATAGGGTTTTAATCGATTGCCATTCATCACACGCTCCATCAGTGTTCCATCTAGCTTATGTAGTTTTACTGCACTTGCTTCAGTAATGTGCGCAACTAATATGGACCTAACCAGTGCGTTTTGAGCTTACCCAGATGCTTGAGAAACTTACTATCATACATCAAAACATGTCCACCAACCTTGAACTATTTTGTTGTGATGTGGCGGTCACGCCAGGATTTCTGCCGCTGCTTTTCCACATTTTGATGGAAGCCTACAATAAAACCTTCTTCTTCCATTTGAGCTAGATGCGCCAACCTTTCTTATACATCACCGGTATTTGTCATCTCTGTTATTGCAGCAATTCGTAGACTCGGAATAATGTATTCCATGGGCACGACTGCTTGTCCATAGACTAAACAGGAAGGGGTGTATCCAGTTAGTCATTTGTATGTTTTTCTATAGGCCCATAATACCACAGAGACTTTTTGGACCCAGTCATCTCTGCGCATATTACATACTTTGGTCAATGCATTCTCAAGTACCTTGTTGAATGCCTCAATAGTTCCATTGTCTTGAGGATGGTAGGGTGTTGTCTTCTTGTCCTTGATTTGGAATTATGCAGTGAGTTCAACAACTAGTTTATTTACAAAATGTGTAACTTGGTCACTAATTAGAATCTTAGGACAACCAAATCTTGTGACGACATTTTTAAACAGAAAGTTGGTCGCAGTTGTAGCAGTACAATATTTTATAGGTGTTTCCTCTACCCATCTTGTTAAGTAATCTGTAGCAGTGATGATAGAGTGCACACCGGTCTGTTTTCCTAGTGGTTTGATAGGGCCAACAAAATCCACTTCCCATTTATCAAAGGCCCGTAGTTTAATTTGTGGCGCAAGTGGCATTTCATCACGTCGCGATGGTTTCCTAGTTATTTGACACTTATAGCAATTGTGATAGTATTTCCTTGTATCCATATGTACCATTGGCCATGATAGTCCGGCTTGAAAAATATTGCACACTTTTTCTTTCCCGGCATAGTTTCCTCCTGACACTCCCACATGCGCTTCAACCATTACCCATTGTCTTTCATGATCAAAGATGCATATTCGCTTTATTTTGTCTAGTCCCAACTTATAGAGTTGTCCCACGATTAGCGTGTAGTCTGAGGCCTTAACAACTTGATATTTATTTTTCCATGTCGAGTAGTATTCAGGTGCATAGCCTATGTTTAGTAAGTGTATAATAGCTTTGAATTATTTATCAACAACATCGATAGCAAATAGCTATGCATCCAGTAAATTTTGCTCTAGGTTGGTGGGTTCCTCCCCACTTTCAATTCATGATAAGTGGTCAGGACCAACATTTAGTTGGCCTGGTTTCAATATGAATTCATATTCAAATTATTTAAATAGGAGGAGCCACCAACAGATTCCCCCCACCCCCCCACAACATTGGCTTATTGACTAGGTACTTTAGCGCAAAATGGTCAATGAACATTTTGAAGTGTGCACCTAATAGATAATGTCTGAATTTTTGTAGTGCACAGACCATTGCAAGCCCTTATCTTTTAGTTGTGGTAAAATTATTCTCTGTCGTTGATAGTTTCCTACTTGCAAATGCGATCAGGTGGTCAATTGCGCCATATCCTAGTTGGGTTAGAACTATACCAAGTGCAATCCATTATGCATCAACATGTATGTGGAATTATTTTTTCCAATCCGAAAGTATTAATATTGGTGCAGTAGCCATTTTACCCTTCATCTTATCTAGGATTTACTCGTAGTTTTCATTCCACTCAAATTTGGCATCTTTTTTTAGTATCTTCTCCATTGGGGTAGTTATCTATGCATACCCTCTTATGAATTTTCGATAATACCCAGTATGTCCCAATGTGGACCCGAGTTGTGTGACTGATGTGGGCGGAGGAAAGTCCAGGATAATTGCTACCATTGCGGGATCGACCAGGATCCCATCGTGGCATAATACATGCCCCAATAGTACACCGAATGGTGCACAGAATATACAGTTTCTTAAGTTCAACACAATTTGATACTGGCAACACCCTTCCAACATCATGCGCAAATTTTCAATATGGTCTCTTACCAGACCAAAGACTGTCCAGTCATCAAAGTATACTTCAAGAAACTTATGAATGAAATCATTGAAAGTAGATACTACTATTATAGAAAAAATAGCAGGGGCGTTTTTAAGGCCAAAGGGCATTATCATGTATTGGTATCATCCCCATTCTATTACAAAGGTTTTCTTGTGTCGATCTTCTTGCGCAATTCGGACCTGATGGTATCCCGAGAACCCGTTTGTGAATGAGTACATTTCTTGTCCACCAACGATTTCGAAAACTTCATCCGTGAATGGTGTAGGGAATGGATCATGCAAGAACGAATAATTTAGTTTCCTCAGGTCAACACAGATTCTGACTTCACTTGTTGCCTTCTTGTCCTGAATGACTATGGGGCTTATCCATTTCGACTCTTCAACTGGTTCAATAATTCCTGCCTCCAACATGCAATCCAGTTATGCTTTTACTTTCTCCTTATAATGTGGATTTAATTTGTATGGCCATTGTTTCACCAGTCTTGCATTGGGTTTGAGTGGAATTTCCATTTAACCTAAATCCCCTACTATCCCCTTCATTTCCCTGTAGTTTGTCAAGAATAGGTCCTGAAATTCATGTAATAGATCAATGACTTTGGCTAATGTTTCTTCATCCCAGTAGTCTCCAAGGTTGGAAAATTTTGGATTGTCCTCCGATCGAATGTTAACCTTTTTAATCTTTAGTGGATTAACGAACTGCCCACTGGAAATGTCGCTTCCTTCTTTCTCATGTGATCCTTCTGATTCTGGAATATTGATGTTGGTCATGTTATCTCCCAAATTAAATTTGTTTTGATAGGATGAAGAATTCAAGTCATCTTATGAAAGATTTAAAGATGACTAACAAATTGAGGGTCTTTGGTTTTTCTATATTTAAGAAAATTGAAAGTTTTAGCTTTCGGTGGCTTAGGTGGGTTTTTCAACAGCTCATTAGCCACCAAAAAGATTTGTTTTGATAGCTAACAATTTAACGTAGGATTAGGGTTAACCACCAAAATCTGGCATGGTCGATTATTTGTTAAAAGGACTTTCGGTGGCATAGGCAAAGCTTTCAAACAACTCATTAGCCACCGAAAAGTGTTGGTTTCGGCAGCTTAGCGAACGGTTGAAGGAGGGCATTAACCATCAAAAGTAAGTGAAAGACATTGGGGAAAAAGTCAGTTTTGGTGGCTTAGGAGAAAACTTTGATGGTTCATTAGCCACCGAAATTCCTGTCTTTCGGCGGTTAAAGGAAGAGATCCGAAGTGACCACAATCCACCGAAAGCCAGTTTTATAGCGCCATTTTGAAATAAAATTTTGGTGGATTAGGCTAATAGGTCAGCATTTCATTAGACACCAAAAGCCTTGGTTTCGGCAGCTAGCAGACAATTTCATGGGGGGCCTTAACAGCTGAAAAGGCCAAAAGAAGAAACGGTTAAAAACCTATCAAATCAAGGCTCGTCAGTACAACAACGATCATAAGAAGGCATGATAAACCACTGAAAAGACAGGAAAACTGCATCAAGGCGTAAGTAAATGATTGAGGAGGTCATTTTTTAGCTGATGAGGACTGATGTGATTTGAATCCCTACTCTTCCCTCCATCTGTCCAAAGAACTGTAGAAGATCTCCACTGGGTATCCATCTTGCATTAAACATGATTGTTGGGCAAGTGATCTTGAAAATATCAACAAAATCCATTGTCCTCTCACCCAAGGATTTCTCATGCAGTTAAAACCCTCATAATCAGTTCCCAATCCTCCAATACACTCCACCTTCAATTGTAGGAATCCTCACCACTAGAAACCACCTCTCCAAGTCAGCTTGCTAAAAAAGCCACCTCTGAGAATCACCCTCTAAAACTCTTCCATAGAAATTGAATTGAATTTTTTGCAGGCACTCAGGAGCACATTCAACAAATGAAGAAGGGAGGGCTTTCTCTTAGGCAGGAATTGGGAGACATCGGCTACCTGGAAGCACATCCAAAATTCTACCAGTTCTTCAAAGATGTTGGCTGCTACAAATTTTGTGAGAAAATTCAAGGTTCACATCAGGAGGTAGTTGAGGCATTTTCTCTCTCTTTCGATGGCTCCAAGGCAATCATAGGTAAGGAATAATTCATGGTAGATGAAACCCTAATTGCTGAAGTGAATGAACTCCCTAGCACTGGGGAGAAGTGGTTTAAAACCACCATTACAAAGGATGTAGAGTTCAGAACTATCTGAAGCCTGAACATAGAGGGGTGGTGTGGAAGAAAAGTGTCCCATCCTCCTAGCTAGAAGAGAGGTGGAAGCAATTACTGAAGGCCATTGTGGTATATATAACTTGTGAAGGAAGATACAACAGGGCCATGATTTACCATTTCAAATTAATGAACCACTTCATAGGAAAAAGCCCACTGAATTTACCTTTCTACTTACACAGGAGCCTGGCAAAAATGGCACACCAGGTAAAGGCTTAGCCAACTAAGATTGATGGAAGATTGTCTCACCATGGTCTTATCCAAATCCTGATCCAAGAATTGTTGAATAGGAGAAATATGGCATGGGAATATTTCATGTTTTGGAATGGTTTCGAACAGTCCTACAACCAGAAGAAAAGGGGAAGTCTTCTTCAAATAAGTCTAGCACCCCAAGGAATGGAAAGAAGAAGAGAAGGGATACATCCCCAACAATAGCAGAACAACCTCCTTCCTCTTCTAAAACCAAGCAGGTCAAAAGAAACCTATATTTCAGGCCAGGAAGTCACAACACATAGTGGGAACATTTTGAACCTTCCCTACTCAGATTCAGAAGAGGAAAGAGAGGAAGGTGCTGACCTAGCAGTGCATGTTGTAGTAGATATTGAAGGACTCCCATCACCTACACCAAAAGAGAAAGATGGACCAGTAGAGAAGGATTCCTCTATCAAGCCCAGGACACAAAGGATAAATAAGTTGCTGAGACAAGTGTATGAAATGGAAATTTTAGAAAGAGAGATAAAGAAAAACAATGCTATATTGACCAAGAGGAATAAGTAGCTACACAATTCTTACCTAGAGATGAGAGAAAGGTATATCTTTCTAAAAAGACTAAACAAAAGATACTTGAAGGACAACAAAAGGCTATTCAGAATGATTAGGCTTCAGTGGCTGTAGATGAAGGATGCCAAGACAAACCCTAGCACTCATCTCACATTGGAAACCCTAGCTGAAGCTGCAGTAAGCCTTCAGCCTCCAGAATCGAGCCAGGATACTGCTAACCTTCCTAACATGGATTCTGCTGAATAAAAAGATAAGCAAACAGAACTTAAAAGAATAATTTTGGAGGTTGCTTAAGAATTTTTGCAGAACAGGGATTTTTGTGGCTTAGGCGGACGCTGGGGCAGTTCATTAGCTACTGAAAGTAGTGCTTTCAGCAATGAACAGACCTGACATTTTGACCTCTTAACCACTGAAAGTAGAAAGAGGCACAAGATCAAATTTTTGCACGAAGGACCATTTTTGGGCAAACAAAAAATAGCTCAGGGACGAAGTATAAAGATGAAGGGCGCTAAAGAACAACATCATGGAAGGTATGCTTCAGTTTTGCAGTGGCATAAAGGAAGAAAGGGTCACCAACACTAAAATGTTCAAGTAAAATCATGACTTATCTAGCAGAGGACCAGTGGCAGTTTATTCCTAGTACTCACTTCATTTATCAGAAGGTTCAAACAGTGAATGAGTTCTACAGTTAGATAGACTAGTAGTTAAATTAGGAATTTTTGACCTAATTATGCAAAAACAATTATTTTGTCTAGTCTTAGTAAATCAGATCCAATTTTTCAGGATCTGAATATTTTGTAAAGGCTATAAATCGTAAGACTTATGTTATTGAAAGGGTTTGACTTCGGGGACTTGTAGACCATTACTATTGTCAAGCTTCTCATATTTCTCATGACCTAATATAAGCTCTTTTTCTATCATATGTTTAGCTTCCATTTCTTGTCTATTCTATGCTTATGCTTGAATGTGTTATTCAGGTTAATTGATGTCTGATAGTTGTCATCCTATTGGCACATTGATGATTTGAATTATAAGTACTTTCCTTGTTATGATTAACCATTTATATATATATTTTTTATGTATGAATCTACCATCATGATAAGTTATCCATCTCTGCTACATATTATCAAACCTCTGAACAGTGGTAGTTAGAAGCCTTATCCATGATTGAGTTTCATGCATGTCTTGAGAGTGTGAGGTCCTATAGGTCACCTGACTTGATCCACTTAGAAAACCATAAAAACATTTAAGTTACCAGCCATCCTAAAGCTACAACCTAGAGGAGTTTCCTGGAGTGATAACAAATTGGCGTCATTTCCAGGGATCGAGACTGAAGATCAACTTCCCTGGGAGATGACATAGATCCTGATTTGATGATAAACAATGTTTGGACACTATTCTGGTTGTAATCATCTATCTGATGACTCCATTGAAATAAGGTGGCTTCAAGAAGACCAAGTACCGGAGAAAACCCTCAAGGGCCACCAACAACAACTGTTTTAGATCCAGAAGAGATTCTGAGAAGAGCTAGGGATTCACTAAGGCAGGCCAGTAGTGCTGCAAAGGAAGCTACATCAGGTATTTCAAGAAATATTCCTTCTATTATTTCTTTCGTTGAAACATTTAATTCTCAGGAATTTATAAATACATCAGAAAATTTTAGGGTTTGGGTATCTTTAAGCACTGCTGCTTGTGAAGATCCAATCCCTGGTGACTCCACTGGGATAAGTTTACCACCATCACCTTTTAGCTACCACCTGCATTAGTAGTACCTTCCTCCACCCTTTTCATACCCATTTCCAATATGGCTGCCCCTCTGACCAAAATGGAAAGGATCCTGGTAGAGACATTTTACAGTTACGATGAGAACATAAATATAGAATAGGAAGATGTGTGGAATAGGGTTTTTGTGCAAAGCCTATATGGTTAGGATAGGAAATGGTTGAAAGAGCTTCCTTCTGGATCAGTAGCAGGAATTGAAGCCCTAGATGACATATTTATAAAGCATTGGGGAGAGAGGAGAGACCACCTCTATTATATCACCGAGTTTAGAAACTTGAAAAGAGATAATGGGGAGTCTGTCTCCAACTTCATCAAGAGGTTTTACAATATGTACAGCAAGATCCCCACTGAGTTCAAGCCCACTGATACCTCAGCCAGAATCACTTATGCAAATGCCTTTAACTTTAATTTCTGCCTACTTCTCAGAGAGAGGAGGTCTGCCTCCCTATCACTCATACAGGATGCTGCCCTAGAGGTAGAATCTAACATTGTAGCATCTCAGAAGGTCAAAGGAAAGATAGATAGGAAGAAACAACCCAAAGACCCTCTTGGGGCTTCTTCATCAAAGCACAAGATTGACAAAATGGCCAAACTATTAGATAATTTGACTGCTAAAATGTCTAAGATAAAGGACTGAGAATAGATACCTGTGAGGGGTAAAGGCCTAAGCGATTTTGTTCCCCGAAAACCAAATTTTGTCCCTTTCAGAAGAGGCAACCCCCTAGTTCAGATCCTCAAAAGGGAAAGGAATCAAGTTGAAGATCAGAGAATCAGAGCTCCCTTTCAGAATGTTGTACTTGAAGAAGAACCAGAGTTCATTCAGGAAGAAGGAGAGGTTGAAAACAACATCCACTACATGGAGGATGAAGTTGACTATTATTTTCTGACACAAGAAGAATATGAGGAAGCCCTAATTGATGAGTATATCAGTGAAGAATCATTATATCAGGCATATGGTAAAGGAGAGTATAATCTGAGGTCCAAGATGATTGCTCCCCCTAAGAAGAATATTGTTCCTGCAAAGCAGCCTACTACACCAACTAAAAAGGTTACTATTTTACCAAAGAAAATGGTTGTCATTCCCAAACCATTGCAAAAACTAGTACATTCATCAAACCCTGATCCTATCCAACTCAAAGCTCTAGTACAAGAGGTAAGGTTTCTTGATAGACTGCATTATTCTTTCAACCTTGAGTCAGATATTCAGAAATTGAAGATCCCTTTCCCATTAATAGAGCTAATGAAAAATGACGCATTCAAATCTTCAATACTGAATTCTCTTCAACCAAAGATACATATTGATATTGACTTTGTCAATCTGCAAGATGATACAAATATTGTAACCCTAGGCCCTATGATTGAAGAGCTAAATGATTCTTTCCCACCTTTCTACATATCTTTGAATATCCATGATAAATTCCTTCCTAACTGTCTGCTGGACTGAGGAGCTTCCCATAACATAATGACAAAAGTTGTGATGGATGAGCTTGGTCTCAGCATTACAAAACCCTACCATGATCTATTCTCCTTTGACTCTAGAAAGGTCAATTGCTTGGGTGTCATAAAAGACCTTGTTGTAAACCTATCTCATCTACCCTCAAAAAGCATCATGATGGACATTGTAGTGGCTGATATCCCTCCTAAATATGGTCTCAGACTGTCTCCATCATGGAGTAAAAGGCTAGGTGGCACCCTTCAGATGGACGTTACATATGCTACAATCCAAATGTTTGGACGGGAGACCAAGAGGCTTTACAAAGAGAATCAGCTTGCCTACATCATAAGAAATGAAAATAATTTAGTGAACCACCCCATATATGTAGTAGACATAGATTCTGGTTCATGCATTTTGCAAATAAATGATTCTCAGCAAACACCAGTCCAACTTACTAAGCCCACCTGTCAGCAGCCCAAAGAAGTGACCACATCAGTCTGGAACATGTATTTTGATGGGGATAGCACTCAAAACTCAATAGGTGCAGGTGTAGTATTGATCTCTTTATCCAAAGATAATATTCATCTATCTTATAAGATTGATTTTAAAACCACTAACAATATAGTAGAATATGAAGCCTTGCTGTTAGGAGTGAAAGCTGCAAAGGAAATGGGGATCATGTGCATGAAAATATTTGGAGATGCAGACCTTATTATACAGCAAGTCAACAACACCTTTGAAGCAAAAAATGTCAGACTAAAGGCTTATAGGGATGAGGTATGGAAACTCAGGGACTCCTTTATGTTTTTTGAACTATCATATATACCTAGGGCTATGAATCACCTGGCTGATTCCCTTGCTGTCTCTGCAAGTTTGTTTGTTCCTCCTTTACGTCCTAGGCTTAGCTATGATATTCAAGTCAAGTATAGACCTTCCTTGCCAGATAATGTAAAATTTTGGAAGGTGTTTGAGAATGATGATGAACTTAGTAAATTCATCCAGCTATAAGTAGATGAATTCTATGATATGCATATAGATCAAGAAAAACTAAACATGTAAGAATCCCAATAGCTCAAGTTGAAAGATAAAGTAGCTGTTCATAATATTGTTCAATTACCCATCAATTATATACCTTTGGGTTTGGTACCCCTGGAAGATCTTTTGATCATAATGATATCCCTCTCAAGCCTTCCAAAAAGGAGCAAGAACCTGCTGTCTAAGAGCAAAACATAGGTATCCAAAGCCATCCAAAACTTATAAATCTATCCACTGAGTTGATTACTGATCAGAGGTCCAATTTTTGTGGCCTGATGAAAGAATTTGCTGATATATTTTCCTGGGAGTACAGTGAACTTAAAACCTATGACACCAATATCATCCAAAATAGGATTCCTTTGGAGAAGGACACCATCCCTTTCAAATAGAAGTTGAGATCCATCAGTCCTCTCCTACTACCTATAATTTAAAAATAAATCCATAAGCTCCTCAAAGCCGAAATCATAATTCCCCTCAGGTATTCCAAGTGGATTACAAACTTACTAGTGGTAAGGAAGAAGAATGGGGATATTAGGTTATGTGTGGATTTTAGAAATCTGAACAAGTGCTCCAAAAAATACAACTATCCACTACCCAAGATGGAACACCTATTGCAAAGAGTCTCAGGGGCTAGTGTCATGTCATTTTTTGATGGTTTCTCTGGATACAACCAAGTTGCTGTGCACCTTGATGACCAAGAGAAGACTGCTTTTACCACTCCCTGGGGCACTTTCATGTATGCCAAAATGCCATTTGGACTGATGAATGCTAGGGACACTTTTCAGAGAGCCATGGACCTAGCTTTTCTAGGATTGAAAGATAAATGTGTGTTTATATACCTAGATGAACTCACTGTTTATTCTCACAACCATCATGAACATTTGCAGCACTTGAGGAGGGTATTTCTGAAATGTAGGAGGTTTGGTATATCACTCAACCCTAAGAAGACCCAATTTGCATTCAGTGAGGGGAAACTCCTAGGTCACATAGTCTTAGCTAAAGGTGTGAAGATTGATCCAGTTAGGGTTGAAGCAATCTAGAGGTTGTCCATACCTAGGTCAAAAAGGGATATTCATTCCTTTTTGGGTAAGATATTTTTTGTCAGGAGGTTCATCCCTAACTTTTCTGAGTTGGTAAAGCACATAACATATATGCTGAAAAAGGATGCAGAAATCAAATGGACTGACCAGGAAAGAAGCTCTTTTGAATACATCAAGAAGGATATCATGGAAGCCCCAACCCTGATTAGTCTGGACTATACCAAGAGTTTTTACATCTTATCCTTTGCATCCTATGACACAGTGGCAGCTGTGCTATTACAAAAAGATGATGAAGGTCTTGATAATCCAATTGCATTCTTCAGCAAGACATTGAGGGATGTTGAAATGAAGTATGATCCCTTTGAGAAGCAGGCTTATGCTCTCATCAAGTCATTGAAAGCTTCTAGGATTTACATTCTACATGCAAAAGTCCTTTCCTATGTCCCTTCAATTGCTGTAAAGGATTTTTTGACTCAGCCTGACATTGATGGAAAGAGAGATAAATGGATTTCCAAGCTTATTGATTTTGACATAGAGGTAAATCCCACCAAGATAGTAAGAGGCCAAGGTCTAGCCAAACTCATGGCTAAAGAAAACTGTGAACTATTGGGGATAAACTTCACTTGTGTCAGTTCAAAAAAATTGCAAACTGAAGTAGCAGCAGAAGTAGTTTAGGATCAGAATGACATTCAACAAGTGGCTGAAAACTTGTCTTCATGTGAGTGGTACTCAGGTATTATTCATTTCCTACAAAAAATATAAGTTCCTCCTGGTCTCACTCCAAATCAAGCATGAGCTCTTAAACTAAAGTCTATTAAATATTGTGTAGTTGATAAACTGCTGTATTGGAAAGATCTGTCTGGGTTTTTCTTGAGGTGTCTAGATAAAGAAGAATTAGTTTAGGTCATGCATTACTTTCATTCCAGCACATGTAGAGGCCATCATTATTGGAATACAAAAACCCACAAGATTTTGAGGGCTGGGTACTATTGGCCAGTCCTTTTTGCTGATGTGGGCACCTTTGTGAGAGCCTATGACTAGTGCCAAAGATTTATAGGGAAGCAGCAGCTCAGATCCTTGCCCCTTAGGCCTATTGTAGTGAATGGGCCTTTCTAGCAATGGGGTCTTGATTTCATAGGTGAAATAAATACCTCATCCAATGGTCAGCATAAATGGATCCTAGTAGCCACAGACTACTTTACCAAGTGGATAGAGGTAGTATCCACCAGGAATGCAACTCATTAGGTCATCATGAATTTTTTATATGAGAATATCTATATTAGGTTTGGCTTCCTAGTAAGGTTAGTGACTAATAATGCACCAGCTTTCAAAGTCGGGGCATTGGTTAAAATGTGTGAGTCAATGGGAATTTAGCTGGTGCATTCCACATCTTATTACCCTCAAGGAAATGGCCTCGATGAGTCATCCAACAAAATCCTAGTCAGGATCATCAGAAACTATTGGAAACAAATCAGAAAAGATGGGATTCTAAACTAAAGTTTGCTTTATGGGCTGATAGGGTAACAGACAAGAGATCTATAGGGACTTCTCCCTTCAAATTAGTTTATGGTTCTGAGGCCATTTTTCCCATTCATCTAATTCTGCCAGTAGTAAAATTATTTTAGGAGGAGGAATATGAACCGAATGATATGGTAAGGAGAATGATGGATTTGGTGGAGTTGTAGCAAGTTAGGGAAAAAGTGATAGGAAATTTAGAAGCTCATCAACAGAATATCAAGGTCATGTTTGACAAAAGGGAAAAAGTGGACAGCTTTCAAGTCAAAGATTGGGTCCTCAAGTGGGATACTGTTAGGAAGGACAAGGGAAAACATGGAAAGTTTGACTCTCTGTGGATTGTCCCTTTTGTGATAGCTCAGATATAGAAGAACAACACCTTCAAATTGTAGAATCTGGAAGGGGGGGAGGTGTTTGATGGCCTAATAAATGGGTGATTTCTGAAACTCTATTTTATCTGAGGCTCTGAGGCCTTGTTATTGTAAAATATTAGTTAGTAGGTTGTTTTTTATTACAAAATAAAATCCATGCCCAATGGAATAGTAGATGATAGTTTTAGGTTTTTTAGTTGTTTTCAAGCAAAGGCATTTTGGTATGGGGTTCTTGGGACCTCACAGGAAGGTTCCCATCCCCAAGTAGGAGCCAAATGTTATCTCCCAAAATAAATTTATTTTGATAGGATGAAGAATTCAAGTCATGTTATGAAATATTTAAAGGTGACTAACAAATTGAGGGTCTCTGGTTTTTTTATATTTGAGAAAATTGAAAGACGTTTTATCTTTCAATGGCTTAGGCGGGTTTTCCAATAGCTCATTAGCCACCGGAACGCTTTGTTTCGGTAGCTAAAAATTTAACGTAGGATTATGGTTAACCACCAAAATCTATCCCGATTGATTATTTGTTAAAAAGACTTTCGATGGCTTAGGCAAGGATTTCAAACAGCTCATTATCCACCGAAAAGTGTTGGTTTCGACATCTTAGCGAATAGTTGAAGGAGGGAGTTAACCACTGAAAGCAAGTGAAAGACATTTGGGAAAAAATAAGTTTTGGTGGCTTAGGAAAAAGCTTTGATGGTTCATTAGCCATCGAAAGGCCTATATTTCGGCGGTTAAAGGAAGAGATCCGAAGACACCATAATCCATCGAAAGCTAGTTTTACATCACCATTTGGAAAAAAAAATTCAGTGGCTTAGGCGAATAGGTCAGCATTTCATTAGCCACCAACGCCTTGGTTTCGATAGCTAGCAGAAAATTTCATGGGGTACCTTAACTGCCAAAAAGGCCAAAAGAAGAAACGGTTAAAAACCTATCAAATCAAGGCTCGTCATCACAACAAGAATCATAAGAAGGTATGATAAACCACCAAAAAGACAGGAAAACTGCATGAAGGCATAAGTAAATGACTGAGGAGGTCGTTGTTTAGCTGATGAGGACTGATGTGATTTGAAACCCTACTCTTCCCTCCATCTTTCCAAATAACTGTAGAAGATCCCCACTAGGTATCCAACTTGCATTAAACATGATTGTTGGGCAAGTAATCTTGAAAATATCAACAAACGCCATCGTCCTCTCACCCAAGTATTTCTCATGTAGTTAAAACCATCGTAATCAGTACCCAATCCTCCAGTACACTCCACCTTCGATTGTAGGAATCCTCATCACTAGAAACCACCTTTGAAAGTCATCCTGCTAAAAAAAGCACCTTTGAAAGTTAGCCTGCTAAAAAAACTACCTCTGAGAGTTAGCCTGCTAAAACTCTTCCATAGAACTTGAATTGAATTTTTTACAGGCACTCAAGAGCACATTCAACAAATGAAGAAGGGAGGGCATACTCTCGGGCAAGAATTGGGAGACATCAGCTACCTGGAAGCACATCCAAAAGTCTACCAGTTCTTCAAAGATGTTGGATGCTACAAATTTTGTGAGAAAATTCAAGGTTCACACCAGCAGGTGGCTGAGGCATTTGCTCTCTCTTTCGATGGCTCCAAGAGAATAATAAATAGGGAAGAATTCATGGTAGATGAAACCCTAATTTCTAAAGTGATTGAACTCCCTAGCACTGGGGAGAAGTGGTTTAAAACCACCATTACAAAGGATGTAGAGTTCAGATCTTATCTGAAGCCTGAACATATAGGGGTGGTGTGGAATAAAAGTGTCCCATCATCCTGGATAGAAGAGAGGTGGTGTTATAGCTCAAAATGACACATCTCTTCCTATGACCACTTTCCTATGTTTTCGTCGCATGTCGACACTTCCATGACGACACTTCATGAAAAGTCACTGAAAAAACACCTAACTTGGAGGACCCATATATTGAGTTCTGTAAATCTATTTGAACTCATCTCTACACTATTGGAAATATATTTTAGTTAACTAAAACTTTCTAGCCGACACCAAAGTTTGAAAATGCCCAGAAATACCCTGAAAATGAGTTTTTGACATGTATGCGAATTTCCTTAAGGAAACCTATGTATGTATGTGAGTTTCTATATATAATAGTCATGTATGCCTTAAATACATGAATTTTTGCACTAAAACCCATGTATACCTCCTCGTGTACACGACTATTGTTTCTGCAACCCGCGTATGCCTCTAGAAAATGTCAAAAAAAATACAAATTTTGAAATTTGGGTAGTTTGGGTAGTTATGCAACTGACTCCTTTAGTTGTAACTACTTTGTATTCAACCCTAACTCTTGATTAAACATATAAATAGAGGTATGGAGGTCCATGAGAGGGGACTTGAATCTTGGCATCATTATGCTGGAGGAATTGGGACTCTCTTTGCACACACCTTTACCCTGGCGATCATCCCCTTGTGTTGCAGAGCTTGGAGGTTGAGTTCCTTGGAGAAGAGAAGCAGCAGAACCAAATCAAGGTTTCATGAGGTGCCGAACTTGAAGAGAAGGTATACTTGTACTTGTTTTCAAGATTAATAAAGAATTGATGTCCTTCTTCTCCCCAAATAATTGTTCAATGTGTGATTGAATCTCTGTTTATTATCATATTATGATGTTAATTACATTATTATTTCATATTTATTTGATTATAATTTCTTTATATGTGGTCATAATGGTTTGAGGAAGGTATAATTCATTTTGTAGGTCTCTTGGAGTGAGAGGAGCAAGAAGAGGATTGAAGGGCTGCTTGGATCAACCTTCATTTGGCTAAGGTATGAATCATTCCAATCTCTGAATATTTCTTATATATGTTTGCTGAACATCATACACCCACCTGTAAACCCCAACATGTTGATGGCCTCTTAAAACCTATCCGTAGGATACTTTCCTTTACAACAGAACTGGCGACTCCACTGGGGAGCCCAGACTGTTGTGGATTATTTCTGTTTACCGTTGCCCAGTCTTTGCCTTGAGTTTGTGTGTGTTATCCTGTCTTGGTTCATGCTTAGGATAGTGTTTGAAGACCTTGAGAAATTTTCTTTTTATTATAAAATTTTGTACCTATATGCGGGTTGCTCTTGCATACAGTCGCGTACAGAGGCCTGCATACGCGGGTTGCTCTCTAGGACAGTTGCGTACAGTATGTTGGTTGCCCTTATACACAGTCGCGTACAAGCCTTAACATTTGAATTTTTGGGTTAGATTTTTCTTGTCCCTGTCCCTTTATAAAAAAAAATTGCTGGTTGGTCTTCCTTATAAGCATTATACTGTCAGTTTGATGACCTTGTTGGCCACACCTTATGCTTTCTTGTAAAGCCCTTGAGTTCTTTTTGTTTGGATTATCTTCTGTTAGTAGCTTGAAGTGGATTTGCATGTTTGGGTTATAGGTTCAAGTGTCGGTTGTCCAAATCAGTGATCAAGGTTCTGGACACTGTATTTCCCGTACTATCTTTTGGATAGTGATTGGTTTGTCACTTGCCTTTCTGTGATCTCGGTGATTTCTTGTCATTGTGCCCGCCCAAGCTATGGTTCCAAGTCTTCCTTAGTTGGTTGATCCTTGGTCTTATTAATCTTTTTTACTTCACTTTGATTACTTTATATAGTTAGTTTATCCAAGCATGCTCAAGTTTTTGTGCATTTAGGTGCATAGTAGTCTTTGAGCATTTTAAAAGGTGAAAATAAAACATTCAGAAAATTTCGCATTTGATTTGCATATAGTAGTTTCGTTTTCAGTTTTTAAAGATAATCTCAAAAATTACAAAAAAATATAGTCTTAGTTTTCTTTTTCATTTATAAAAGAAAAATAAAAACACATGTTTGCTTTATACGCATGTAGATTATTTTATTAGTCTAGATTGCATAGCATATCATTGTTTTTGAAAAAAATAAAAGAATTTGTTCTTTTGTGGCTTTCAAATTTCTATTTGAAAAAGAAGAAGAGAATAGTTTTTGCTTTTTGCATTTCATTTCTCTTTGTTTAGTCATTTTGTTTCAACTTTGAGTCAAAACACCACATAAGTTTCATGCCATTTACCCTCTGATTAAAAACAACCCTTAAAATAAAGGATATAATTTAAAAATTATTAGTAAGTTTTGTTTTATAGGGTCATACACCAACTAGCTTAGGTTAGACTTGTGGGATAGGGAGTTTAAACTCCCCACAAGTGTTTAATTTTAGACGTAGTTACCCAATCACTAGGTAAACCCTTTTCTATGTTGATTGTACCTAGGAAGCTCCTCTCAAATGGGAGTTAAGCATGAGGCCGCGTGGAGGATTGGACTGAGGAGATAACCCTCTGATTCCTTGTCGAAACGTAAACTAGGGTTTTTACACATCTGGGGATTCTGTCCTAGATAGAGTTTCAGGCTCATCTACCTTACCCATGCGTATGAACTAAGATTGTGACTATCCCCCCATATTGTCAATATAGTTAAGGTATCTTTTAGTCTCTTTGAAATCTAGAGTTCATACACAGGTACACCGAAAGGCTATTTCTGGTTGACCTTGGATGGGCTTGGAAGGTAACCCTGGTAGAAAGTGTGGTAGGGTGGTGGGTGATTCCTCTGCTTGTGCCTAAGAACATCTACAAGGATGCCAAGTAACTGTCTATCAGCTTTATTTTGGAAAGCATATCTTATACCTGATTGTCTGTTTGGCTTTAGTAATTTTTTAGTGAGTGCTGTGTGGTTTGTCTGTACTTAGTGTGCCTTTAGGTGTGTGATTTGTAATTTTGGTTGCTTGTTAACCTTATAATTTGTCTTCTTGTTTGAAACTATGGCTAACACCCCTTTCAACACCAACCAAGAGATCCCCATGCTCGGAACTCCTTGTACTATTCCTCTCATGGGGAATGTTGGTGTTCCCTTGATGGCCACCCTAAATCTACCCGGATTCACCCTAGGGCTACCGGTGTGGTTGTTTTCCACTCCAACCATCCTAAATGCTCATGATTCTTCTCAAGTAAGGTCCTTATATCAAGGGAATCAAAACATTGCTTCCCCTTCACCTGTAGTTGACTCTCCTCCTTTTTCTACCTCATGCGATGAAAGTACTGATACTAGTAATGGACAGTCTAAAAAGAGTAAAAGAAGGAGAAATAGGAAGAATGAACATAAGAAAGGGGGCACCCATTCAACCTATTCAAGTCAATTTCAACCTCACCACCCAGCCTCTGCAGTTCATGCTGGGGGCACCTATCCAACCTCTGCAAGTCATTTTGGATCTAAGCACCCAACCTCTGCAAGTCAGGTTGATATTCACAACCCATCCTCTGCAGTTCATGATAGGGACACCCATCCCACCTCTATAGTTCATGTTGTATCTAATCACTCAACCTGTGCAAGTCAAGTTGATCTTCACCATACAGCCTCTGTTGATCATGTTGGTGGGATCCTTCCAACCTTTCTAGGTCACGTTGGATCTAGTCACTCAACCTTTGTTGTTCATGCTGAGGGCACCCGTTAAACCTATGATGTTCAAGTTGAACCTCCCCATCCAACCTCTATAATTCATGTTGGATCCATCCACCCAACCTTTAAAGTTCATGCTGGGGGCACACACTCAACTGCTGCAAAGCATGTTGGTCCTAACCATTCAACCTATGCAGTTCATGCTGGTGGTGCCCATCCAACCTCTGCAGATCATGTTGGAACCAGTCTCTCAGCCTCTGCAAGTCATGCTGGGGGCAGTCTTCCAGCCTCTGTGGTTCATGCTAGAGACAATCCGTCAGCCACTGCGATTCATGTTGACACTGTTGAAAAGTATACCCGTTCAAAACACAAGCCCAAGTTTCCTTGTAATCTTTGTGAGGGATACCACCTTACTTATAAATTCCCTTCTATCTGTTAGAATAATCAAATCCATAGTATTACCCACTTAGACATTAATTCATTTATTTTTGTCTTATTTGCCTAGTTCATGAGTCCCACCATGTGCAAGTTGCTAATTGCCTATCCATAGAGGTCAAACTTGCCATCTTTGACTCATGTGGCACTTAGGAAAGCCTTAGGAATCAAATCTTCTTTATTCCTGGCCTCCTAGGCGCCCTTCTACTTTTTCTGCTTTATTGACTGCTTTTTCAGTGTTTTAAGGCACATAGGAAAGCAAGACTAGGTGAGGTGAACTTGTTTTCTTGCCATTTCATCCTCCACTCTTTCCTCCATGCAAAAGAATGTATGAGCTGCCATTCTACCACTCATTATATTTCCCATGCGCCCTTGCCAATTCGTGAGCCTCATGACAGATTTGGGATCATCTTTTTACACCCATGGGGGATTTTCCTATTTTGGGTAAGCCTGCTTTATGCTAGTTTTGGATGCCTCCTTATGCATTCGAACTATTGATGTATTCTATATATTCATAAACCTATGTTATTACAGGGTTGGCTATTTTACACTGAGTTAATATAATTTTGTGTTACAGCTCCATATTCAGTCTCCATTGTTGACAATTTTGCATGATCAATTGTAATTTGTTGTGAGTGAAATTAATCTATTGCTGGTCAGAATTTCTACATGGTATCAGAGCCATTGTATGTTGTTAATCTCCTTCAAAAAAAATTTTGCAGGTTCGACATCAAGACTGGGAGCCTTCTACTGACAGCCGGGACATATTTTCTAAAGCTATGGATTCACATAAAACTATCTTGACTCCCTTCAACTTTTTTGAATGGAAAGCAGAGATGGAGATCTTGTTGAGAGAAAAAGGCATCTATAGGGTGACTATGGCTATAGAAGCAAACCCCAATGAA